>JANAVB010021403.1:0-244304 GCA_029216955.1 Iris pallida
TCAAACCAGTCATGCATGAATCCTACTCTAAATGGCCAACTCAAGTTGGTTTTCGAGGGCTTTGTCGCCTTCATGGGTCTCTTGGACTTGTTTGCCTTTGGAGGACTCGCCCGGGCTTTGTCGCCTTCATGGGTCTCTTGGACTTGTTTGCCTTTGGAGGACTCGCCCTTTTCACAGCTGCTCTCACAATCCCGCTTGAGGTGTTGATAAGTGACAAGCCTATACTTTGTTTTAGACTTTCCAATGAGGCGAGTGCACTAACTTTTTACAAAATCCTATACGTGATTATTTGATACTCAAAATTATTGACGTCACTACTATACTATATGTATCAATGAAAGATAAATTCTGAACATAATGCCATCTGATACCATTTCTTGATACCCCAATTGCAACTTCTCATAACATCGATATTGTGAAGAGAATCAAAACTTCAAAATTTGTGGCAGATAAATTCTGAACATAATGCCATCTGATGGGTGGTAGGTCCAGGGTCGGCCCTGGGGTAAGCCGAAAAAAACTTGGGGCTTGGACAATTCTCCTCTGCTAGGGCAACCACCCATGTTCAGCATGATCTCACCAAAGGTCAGGTCACGAATGACCACCAGAACCAGCTGACAATATAGGTTAAGGCAGTGGCGGAGCTACCATGGGGCTGGGGTGGGCTCCAGCCCCCCCCCCCCAAAAAAAAAACTGAGAAATGAAGCTACAGAAGACTTGTGTTGACAACAAGTCGACAGTGAACTAACATAAAGGCCAGTCCATTTGAAGTAAACATAGTGATAAAACTGTTATTCCCTGAGACGTAATTTTCGATGGAAAACTGAGAAATGAAACGATTGGAAAAACATTTCGTAGCAACTCTTCAAAGAAGGTGCACTACATAGATCCTTGAAGGATTCTGGGTAACGAAGATCTAAAAAGATTTCGTTACTGTAGAAAACAAATGTAATGCTTCTAAAAAGAAGGTACAAATCGAATTGCTAACAGCAGCATCGACGAAAGCCCAAAAGGAGTTTCTGATTAGATCAGACACAATCATAATACAAACTGTTATTTTTTGCAATTAGGCACTAGTCACTATCCAAGCATCAAAATTCTCTGCAGATAGAAAAGTGCAAGTATGCAAATTACTCCATCCATCTAGATTGCTATTCCTAGTACAAAATGACTTATAAAACATGTTAATTGTGCAACAAAGAAAGAAGATGCTTCAGGCTCAAATAATATCACTACATGCAGTTAAAGGGATAAAAGAACATACTAGCATGAAGCAACAAAGTTGTGGAAGAGAACACGGAACTGCAGAGGCATGTATTAGTAATTCACCCAACCAACTATTGGCCTAGAACTAAGTCAAAACCAGTAAGTTTCCATACTTGTTAGAGTTCAGGATACATGGAACCCCCAAAGAAACTTCTAAATTTAATGACTACATCAATTTAATAGTTAAATACAAAAACAAAAAGCCTTTATCTGGTATTTTTGTGATTTGATAGGTCGTGCATAACAAAAAAAACTTGATTGAGAACCTTCCATGGATCAGCTCCCATGCCATCTAACTTATTTATGAATTCGAGTCTAGGAACATCATATCTTCTAAATTAGCAACCGACAGTGATAGACTGGCTCTGCACACCACCTATACTACAAAGAACAAGTATGGCACCATCAAGAACACGAAGAGCTCTCTCTACCTTAATGGTGAAATCTGCGTAACTTGGAGTTATTAACGTGGAAAATATGTATTCCTTTTAAAAAAAATATTAGAAAGAATATACTTTTATCAATGTTCCTCAATACAACAAGCATTAGAATGATAAAAAAAATAAGGTTGGGAACATATTCACAGAACCTTAGACATTTAAAATATGATAAATTATAAATTCCCATGACATTTTGTTACTTTATTTCCTCAACCAGATGTCATTACATATACTTGTTAGATAAGTATTACTAAATACAGACCGATTGTCCAGCACAAGCAAAGATAAGGCCACCTACCTGGAATACCATGTGAAAATTGCTCCATCATAAGTCCCAATACTAAATCATTGAGGCAATAGATGCTTAAACAGTTCAAGCCTCACTAATAATCGAAATGTAGGGACTATAAGTTTTGTCGAACTTCCGTTATACTGCCACCGACATACACGAAAGAAAAAAAAATATTCAACTCGTTTGAGTATTTTATCAAACAGTTTGCATGCCATATGTTATAATCTAGAGATCGAAGTGACCAACCTGTAGAGACCGAAGTGACCAACCTAGGAAAGTGAGGCTGAAGCGGTTCTTGACCTTCGCGCTTGGGGAGTCTCAACCACAATAGGGTTCATCGGCTATATGGCCTTCTCCCCCTTGTGACCCCTGTCGGACCCGATCCCTCGCCCCTCCCTCATCTTCTTTTCTCGGGCCCTATTCTTGTCTCGGAGGTCGTTCAGACGCAGAAGGCTTCCATCCACTAGCACTGGAAGGTCGAGCGCGGTGGCGGCACGAGCAGGATTATGATTTTATTGTTGGAAAGGGTTAGGGTTAGAGTTTTGGGGAGGAAAAAAGGACGGTGGTGGTGAGGGGTTGGAGTCTAAGTCCACTGGAGGGAGGGACAGTTAGGAAATAAAACCAAACGAAAAATTTAGTGATTTTAAATTTTGGGAAAAAAATTGGGCGCTAGAAACCCAAATCAGAGGGTTTTCTACTTAACTCAATAAACCGACATTTTTTCTTCTGCTGACTAAAAATTAACGGGTTTGTATTCCGAAAATGAACAGACGTTTATACACATCAGTCAGTATATTTTTGACGTTTACATCCAAACGTCAGCTAATTTCTCAACGTTTATTGTAAAACATTGGCATATCATGTCTATGCCAACTTATACATAAATGCCAAGAAAAAAATGTTATAAATTCCCAACCTTTATGAGAAAATGTCGATATTTTTTGACGTTTACTGCAGAACGTCGGCATATCATACATAAGCCAACTTTAATATAAACGTTGGAATAATAAACGTCGGGAAAGTCCTATTTTCTTGTAGTGTCCTTTTCATTTCCTCATGCATATAGGTCTATTTTGAACCCATAGGAATGACCTCCATGGTTGTATCTCCATTTGTGTCCATTTTGTGTCCATTTGGAGGTCATAGGAGTGTCCTTTGTGTTGTGGTTGTGTCCATGTGGGAAAATCCCAAATTTGGACACACTATGTGTTGTTGTTATGTATGAATGAATTATTACACGTTTAATCTCATATTTTTGTACTGGAGATGTGTTCTATAGTGTCTCATATATATATATTAGTGTAGAGAGTGAGTTCTTGATATATTATGTTATATACTTGTGTTCTTTTGTCTCAAACTACCTAAATCCGTCATGATTTTTATCCACGTTTTTAATTTCAGCCCTAACTTAGAAATGTCATAACTTCTAGCTCAAAGCTCGGTTTAATCTCCCGTTTTTTTTAAAAGAAGTGTATTGAAGTTAGCTTTCCAAAAACATGTATTAATAGGCCTAATTATATATGTAACTTTCTGGAGAATTATTTGAGTGTCAGCTATACGAAAGACAAACGCGTTCTCGGTGTTTTCGCGATTCCGGGAGTTTCCGGAAACGAAAATGCGATCCGTTTGAAGTTTCGGAAAGCTAACACATAGATCTATAACATACTTTAATCCTAAATTTTAATTTATGCTGAAATGGTACAGTATTGTTTATTAGTAGGAGTTACTATTCGGCATATGCATTTTGTGCACCCTTGTGTGTAATATAATATTCTATTTGATTTTAACCCATGTTAATATATATACATTATGTAATTAAATAGAGAATGCAAGCATGATTAAATGGTTAAATAAATGATGTATGAGGTGTAAGTATCCTATCTAATGTAAACATGTATAAGTATGGCTTGTAATGAATATGTAGGTTCCATAGTATGTAATGTATGGTGCATATAGTGGTGCAAGAGAATAAATGAATGATGAATGAATGCAAGACTTACACTTTGACACTCTTATATGAGATGTAATGTTCTATGTTAACACAAATCCTATATTACCTCATGTAGCCCCTTACACTATGTTGACACTATCACACTTGACACATTGTTCACTTAAACTTTGACACTCTTTGATATGTATATACTATGTATGCCCATTTAACCCTCACTTGCCCCTTTGCCATGTTCACATACACACACATAGCCTCTTAAATAAGTATTTATGAATATAATTAACTTAGCTATGTATGTATATTATATATATGTTAGCATATTGTGTTGTAATATATAAGTTTATATAACCATTTGAAATGTCATGATTATAGACCTAATATTGAATACCAATATATGCATGTGTATATATGTATAGACATATATAGCTTAAAATAATAGATTACCTAGTGTATATCCAATGTGAATTCTTCCCTATTTGAGTATTGAATAATTGCATGCTATATAGAGTTGGGTGTATGTTGGCTTGTATAGCCTTGTATTAATGTGTGCTTGCTAGGATAGTCTTGGTTAGGCCTAGTAAGACTTACTGGGTTAGGACATGACCTAGTTTGACCTAGTTTGACTAGTGTAGTTGACCAGAGTTGACCAAGGGTTGACTTTGGCCTAGTTTGACCTAGATTCATATAGAATGCATTGTAGTGCTTTATATTACCCTTCTGGACATGTTGTGACGTGTGCTGTTCTAATTAGGAGCCAGACACCTCTCCTCGGATAGTATCTTTACCTTGGACATTCAGATATCAGGCGAGTACATTCTCTGATCATTTCATATCCTGTTTAGAATTATTTTCCTGCTTTAAATTACTTTACTTGATACTGTCATATTGGTCACACGGATTGGTACTATATGGATCTTTTCATGAGATATTATCCCCCTCGGGAGCATCGGATACTGCATGTTTTGTGCGTTTTACGAATCATCACCTATCTCTATGCTTCCTCTAATTCACGAATCGCTTGTGACACATGTACTCTCATGTTAACAGAGCCATCATGAATCATCTTCACGTATTACTTATTTTATGAGCCATGTAAAGTTTCACGAATCTTAACATAACTTGAATAGATCCTTGTGTATTGATTGGGGATGGAGGAGTAAAAATAGATATGTGAATATTATCCAAGTAGCTGTAGTCATGAATCACTCTCTTAGCTGTAGTCATAAATCTTCTATGCCATTCACATGTTTATATTTAACTCTGACTCACTAGTCACTGTTAGTTCTCTATGTATAGTAGATATTTCTATTATAGTTCTCTTTCTCTGTTTACATACTGTATTTCCTTCAGATCCTGTATCTTACTTTACTGCATGATTATATTTTCTAACCTGCTATGATCTGTTGAGATGTACTGTGCTCGTTTCAGTCCTGACTGGACCCGTTGATAAATTTTACAGATAGCCTGGAGGTTGCCTGCTAGCCTAGAGGAGACAGTAGAGGTTGCATAGATAGCTAGGGTTTTTGCTTATAGTTTATTTTCAGTCATCTTGAGTTGTATTTATGGATTACTGTATTTGAGTTTTGAGATGTATTCTGAGTTTGTATCTTAGACACTTAGACTTCTATCTGTTGTATCTCTTTTCGATTTCATGTTTTATCTATCTTTCTTTATGCTCTACCTTAGATGTGATTGAGTTTACATTCTGCTATGTCACCCCCATTCGGGGAGTATAAACTGTTTAGTCTTATACTGTTAGATGCATTGAGACCTAGGACAGCGTTCTACTGCCGACACTGCGGCGTAGGCTGGGCGTTGTTAGGTTCTCGTGCCCTAACTCTAGGGTGCGGGTCGTGAAACGTTTTTAGTGGTGGCCCATGCAGGTCAAGATTCGTATTAGTGCGATTTTGTAGTAGCGCAACGACTTAGTTGTACTACTACGAGCCTGCTATAGGATATATAAATTAAGATGTTAGGATGAGAGGATACTCAATCACTGTTAGGATTCCTTGAGAGATTCCTGGGATGACCCTTGAGAATCTCATTCTGAATTCCGATTTAAACTCCTTTTCCTTGTTTTGATTCACCTTTTTCCTTGATTTGAATTTGATTTTATGGATTCATTGTAGAACTTTGAATCCTGGTATTAGTTGATAATTTTGATAAAATTTTGTAGTTGTTGATTTAATTTTGTATTTAGATTAATATTTTCAAATCCAAGGTACTCAATCACACTTAGGATTCTTTGAAAGATTTCTGGGACGACCCCTGAGAAACTCATTTTGAACTTCAATTGGAATTCATTTTCCTCTTGTTTGGATTCACCCTCATTCCTTGCTATTGAATTTAAGCTTGATGGGTTCCTCTCGTTTGAACCGATGAGAAGGAACATATCTTCATTATTCTTTCTCGCCATTATTCCCTTGTATTCTTATTTACCTCTTATCTTAAACTCTGTCTCATTACATTAATTATCCATATCTTGTCGTCCCTACCAGATGTACTTCGAAACCCTTGAATCTTCGTATCTTTTGTATGGGGAAGGCTAAGGAAGTGACTTAAATTATGTAGCTCAGAGAAGACGTAACTGGTTATCAGATGACTAACTCGATCTTTATTATTTTTGTGCATTAATTACCACCTCTTGAACTCCCACTTTCTAATTGAGATCCTTGACGTTCCTTATCGTGACTTTGATATTCGGAATGTAATACTAGCTATTACCCTCCAACAAATCTTATATACAAGACCTAGACGAGCTCACCTTCGTGTAGGTATATCATGTCCCACTAAAACTCGTCTTCTTGTACTCTATTTTCTTGATATGATTTTTTGGTCAACTGGCTAAACTATAACCTCTACCATTATACTAAATTTCTTCTTATTTCAATTAGAAATCCAACCTTGACTCAATTCTTTCGACCCGACATGTGATGGTGTTCTGCTTGTTTCCTTAGATGCTTAACCTTGTACCTCATCTGATTACTTGACCCGTTGGTTAAGAAACTTGGACTATGTAATTCCTTTCATCATTACCACCCTTATATCTTGTGCTGCTAAATTAGCCTTAGTTTTGCAAGCTTATCTATTTTCGAGCTTGGTCATGACATATTTTATTGGGTGGCCACCCACTAACATATTGTCTAATCAGAACCGGTACATGATGGTCTGATCAACCTATTGCACTTTGGTTCGCTTTTTCATGTATCAATCTACGAGAATGGAGACATAGTTAAACTTGACCCTAGAGTCTTATTCGCGACAGCCTTGACAATTCTCCTTGAAATCTTTTTATCGCCTATGAACCTCGTATTCATACTCAGTCGAATTAAATTTAATCATGACCTGAACCTCCACCATTGGATGCTCGTGCTCATACTTTGATTTCATTGATTTCCCTTCTTGCCCAAGTCTCGTTTTATCCCGAAATTGATCAACTTAGATCGTGTCAAGACAAAAATCTATTTGTGATTTGTTGTGCCTAAATTTTTAATTTTTGCCATTTTATGGAATAGTAACCTTTTAATAATTTCTTAGTTGCTTGTTAATGACCAATTTTTATATAGGATGGTAGACAGCCCTACAATCTTGATGATTGTTGTTCCCTTACCTTCCCAATTAGGACACCCTAGATTGTTTGTGTGTTGATACCATAGTACTGTTTTGACCTAGAATGATTAGTGTACCCAGGTGAGACTTCCAACTGCTACGGTATGCCCTGACCTTGTATACTATTCCTTTAAATTGCATGATTTAGATAAAAAAAAAATTAGACCTTGATTGTTGGAAAATAGGGACGTCACTCCATTAGTATCAGTTGTAGATATATATGGGTTAGTCCTTGATGTGGGGATGTGTGTCTATAAACATATAGCTTAGGAGAGATTATAGTATCAGCCTTGATAGGATGTACTAGTCTTTTGGTGAGTATAAATGTGTTATGAGAGATAGGGGCCTATATGTCTTAGTAATGCATCGTTCCTATGGTAATAGAATGTATTAATATATGGTTAATAGGAAGATAATAGTTTGAGCATACCTATAACCTATGATTAGTTCCTTTTCATCCTTAGTTAAGACCACTTTAAAATAGGTCCAGTCCCTTGGATATAGGTTCCAGCCCATATTTTATTGAAGTTCCATTACCGCCGTACAACAAAGCAGTGTTGGAGGTATTCCTAGATTGACACTATTTAGATGTCCGTTTATTATTCCAGTGTTAGAAAGTGTTACCTTAGATATTGGGTAGGTTAGAGGCTCTAGAAGGAGTACGATCGATCTTAAATTTCGAGGACGAAATTTTTCTAAGGTGGGTAGCGTTGTAGCACCCAGTTTTCCAAATAAGGGTAATTTTGAAATTTCGTGTTTATAATTATTTTAATAATGATATTTAATTCATGATATGATTTTTGGTGAAATTAAATCATTTTAAAATTATTTAAATCAATGACTTGTGGTTTTGACGTTTTGCTAGTGAAACCCTAGAGACTGTTTGACCTAGAGCCTAACCATGTAATTATGATATTTTAATGTCATTTTTGGCCTAAGGATATTTTTTGCATTTGACCTCTTTGAATTATTTTGATATTATTTTATTATTTATGATATTGTTTTGGGGTTATTTGAGTCGGGTTCGAATTTTAACTCAATCCGACTTGAAACAGGGACCCGGGGGTAGTTTGACTCTAGTGGGACCCACATACTAGTTAGGCATGGCCCACATGATATTAATTTTAGTCCATATGATAGAAATATTTTAGTTAGAGGTTAGACTAATTATTATGGATAAGGTTAGTGTGATTAGAGACTTTAGAATGAATAATTTAGCCCCAACCAATTAGCCCTTTCCTAATACTCATAGAATAGGTTAGTGGGGGCATTTTGGACCTTACTATAATAGGACAAATAGTCCCATATGGCCAGCCACTTTGGGAGAGGATAGGCTCAAGTTCATTTCATTATTCTCATCCACACTCTCTCTCTTGTTCTTCCCCAAATTACTAGAGAGCAATTCCTAGCAATTTCTCCACCAAATCCTTCCATTTCACCACCAAATCTTCTTCTTTCCTTCTCCATTCTAGCCAAGGAGGAAGCTACCCAAGTTTGGGAGGATTCGGAGCTCGTTCGTGTCCTTTTGGAATCTCTACGTGTCGGTGTCGTTCCGGGAAGGCTTTTCTTCGATTTGATCTACCGGGAGGTATAAATCCCTTCTCCTTTTAATTTCCTCATGCATATAGGTCTATTTTGAACCCATAGGAATGACCCCCATGGTTGTATCTCCATTTGTGTCCATTTCGTATCCATTTGGAGGTCATAGGAGTGTCCTTTGTGTTGTGGTTGTATCCATGTGGGAAAATCCCAAATTTGGACACACTATGTGTTGTTGTTATGTATGAATGAATTATTACATGTTTAATCTCATGTTTTTGTACTGGAGATGTGTTCTATAGTGTCTCATATATATATATATTAGTGTAGAGAGTGAGTTCTTGATATATTATGTTATATACTTGTGTTCTTTTATCTCAAACTACCTAAATCCGTCATAATTTTTATCCACGTTTTTAATTTCAGCCCTAACTTAGAAATGTCATAACTTCTAGCTCAAAGCTCGGTTTAATCTCCTATTTTTTTCTAAAAGAAGCGTATTGAAGTTAGCTTTCCAAAAACATGTATTAATAGGCCTAATTCTTTCTGTAACTTTCTGGAGAATTATTTGAGTGTCAGCTGTACGAAAGACAAACGCGTTCTCGATGTTTTTGCGATTCCGGAAGTTTCCGAAAACGAAAACGCGATCCGTTTGAAGTTTCGGAAAGCTAACACATAGATCTATAACATACTTTAATCCTAAATTTTAATTCATGCTGAGATGGTACAGTATTGATTATTAGTAGGAGTTACTATTCGGCATATGCATTTTGTGCACCCTTGTGTGTAATATAATGTTCTATTTGAATTTAACCCATGTTAATGTATATACATTATGTAATTAAATATAAAATGTAAGCATGAGTAAATAGTTAAATAAATGATGTATGAGGTGTAAGTATCCTATCTAATGTAAGCATGTATAAGTATGGCTTGTAATGAATATGTAGGTTCCATAGTATGTAATGTATGGTGCATATAGTGGTGCAAGAGAATAAATGAATGATGAATGAATGCAAGCATGAATGTAATGTAATAATAGATATAATGTATGCAATATACAAGTTAATAAGATGTAATGTTCTATGTTAACACAAATCCTATATTACCTCATGTACCCCCTTACACTATGTTGACACTATCACACTTGACACATTGTTCACTTACACTTTGACACTCTTTGATATGTATACACTATGTATGCCCATTTAACCCTCACTTGCCCCTTTGCCATGTTCACATACACACACATAGCCTCTTAAATAAGTATTTATGAATATAGTTAACTTAGCTATGTATGTATATTATATATATGTTAGCATATTGTGTTGTAATATATAAGTTTATATAACCATTTGAAATATCATGATTATAGACCTAATGTTGAATACCAATATATGCATGTGTATATATGTGTAGACATATATAGCTTAAAGTAATAGATTACCTAGTGTATATCCAATATGAATTCTTGCCTATTTGAGTATTGAATAATTGTATGCTATATAGAGTTGGGTGTATGTTGGCTTGTATAGCCTTGTATTGATGTGTGCTTGCTAGGATAGTCTTGGTTAGGCCTAGTAAGACTTACTGGGTTTGGACATGACCTAGTTTGACTAGTGTAGTTGACCAGAGTTGACCAAGGGTTGACTTTGGCCTAGTTTGACCTAGATTCATGTAGAATGTATTGTAGTGCTTTATATTACCCTTTTGGACATGTTGTGACTTGTAATGTTCTAATTAGGAGCCAGACACCTCTCTTCGGATAGTATCTTTACCTTGGACATTCAGATATCAGGCGAGTACATTCTCTGATCATTTCATATCCTGTTTAGAATTATTTTCCTGCTTTAAATTACTTTACTTGATACTGTCACGTTGGCCACACGGATTGGTACTATATGGATCTTTTCATGAGATGTTATCCCCCTCGGGAGCATCGGATACTGCATGTTTTGTGTGTTTCACGAATCATCACGTATCTCTATGCTTCCTCTGATTCACGAATCGCTTGTGACACATGTACTCTCATGTTCACAGAGACATCATAAATCACCTTCACGTATCACTCATTTTATGAGCCATGTGAAGTTTCACGAATCTTAACATAACTTGAACAGATCCTTGTGTATTGATTGGGGATGGGGGAGTAAAAATAGACATGTGAATATTATCCAAGTAGCTGTAGTCATGAATCACTCTCTTAGCTGTAGTCATGAATCTCCTATGCTATTCACATGTTTATATTTTACTCTGACTCACTAGTCACTGTTAGTTCTCTATGTATAGTAGATATTTCTATTACAGTTCTCTTTCTCTGTTTACATACTGTATTTCTTTCAGATCCTGTATCTTACTTTACTGCATGATTATATTTTCTAACCTGCTATGATCTGTTGAGATGTACTGTGCTCGCTCCAGTCCTGACTGGACCCATTGATAAAATTTACAGATAGCCTGGAGGTTGCCTGCTAGCCTAGAGGAGACAGTAGAGGTTGCATAGATAGCTAGGATTTTTGCTTATAGTTTATTTTCAGTCATCTTGAGTTGTATTTATGGATTACTGTATTTGAGTTTTGAGATGTATTCTGAGTTTGTATCTTAGACACTTAGACTTCTATCTGTTGTATCTCTTTTCGATTTCATGTTTTATATATCTTCCTTTATGCTCTACCTTAGATGTGATTGAGTTTACATTCTGCTATGTCACCCCCATTCGGGGAGTATAAACTATTTAGTCTTATACTGTTAGATGCATTGAGACCTAGGACAGCGTTTTACCGCCGACACTGCGACGTAGGCTGGGCGTTGTTACGTTCTCGTGCCCTAACTCTAGGGTGCGGGTCGTGACAGCGATCTTCGCCTTGAAGTTGTGGAGACATTATTTGTACGGAGAGCGAGTGGAAATCTTTACTGACCACAAAAGCTTGAAGTATGTCTTCACGCAAAAGGAGTTGAACATGCGACAGCGCAGATGGCTTGAGATGATGAGTGACTATGACATTTCTCTACAGTGTCATCCGGGAAAAGCTAATATTGTTGCGGTTGCCTTAAGCAGGTATCCCGTAGCAATGTGCTTGACTCGAGATCGTCACTTATTAGCGGATTTGGAGAGTTTGGGCATCGAGATCGTCATTTCGGGAGTCGAGATTCAGATGATCGGCATGCAGATCCAGTCAGGGCTGATGGACAGGATTCGGGAGGCACAGCATCAGGATGAGCAGCTGAAGAGCATCATAGCACAGGCACGAGCAGGTTTGCTCGATAATTTCATCATTGCAGAGGATGTTTCTTTGCGGCACGGGACGAGGCTTTGTGTACCTAGTGGGGATTTAAGAGAAGATGTTATACAGGAGGCACATCGCTCCCAGTATTCTCCACATCCGGGAGCCAATTAGATGTACAAGGACCTAAGAAACCACGTATGGTGGTATGGTATGAAACGGAAAGTGGCTCATTTCGTTTCTAGGTGCCTCGTATGTCAGCAGGTCAAAGTCGAGAGGCAGAGACCAGGAGGATTATTGCAGCCGCTACCGATACCCGAGTGGAAGTGGGAACACATCACTATGGATTTCATTTCTGGTCTTCCACGGTCATCGGGTTGACCAAATCGGCCCACTTTATTCCATTTAAAGTGGGGTTATCTACAGAGAAGCTGGCAGAACTTTATGTGAAGCAGATAGTCCGATTGCACGGGGTTCCAGTGAGTATCGTGTCGGACTGTGACAGCAGGTTCACCTCTCATTTTTGGAGGAGCCTATAGGCTAGCTTGGGCACAGCGCTCAAGTTCTGCACTGCATATCATCCGCAGACGGATGGACAGTCAGAGTGGACCATTCAGACGCTCGAGGATATGCTACGGACGTGCGTACTAGATTTTGGCGGCTCATAGGAGGACCACCTTCATCTCGTGGAGTTCTCCTATAACAACAGCTACCAAGCCAGTATCGAGATGTCCCCTTTTGAGGCGTTGTATGGTCGAAGATGTCGTACCCCGCTGTCTTGGGACGATGTGGGAGAGCGTGCACTGTTGGGACCGGAGATGGTAGTAGATGCTGCAGAGAAGGTCAAGATGATTAGAGAGCGGCTTCATGTGGCTCAGGACAGGCAGAAGCACTGGACCGACAGTCACTGTAGCCCGTTAGAGTTTGAGGTATAAACCTTCTTAAGATTTAATTGTATGTGCGGTTATGAGTTTCGTGTTAACATTTTGTGCATCTAGTTCAGTGACTTGGGGTTTTTGAAAATTTCTCGGACACGTGGCACTATCCGTTTCGGTAAAGACGGCAAACTCAGCCTACGTTTCATTGGGCCGTTTGAGATTCTCGAGAAACTCGGCACAGTAACATACCGATTAGCCTTGCCGCCTGCGCTAGAAGGAGTGCACAACGTGTTCCATGTATCCCAACTGCGATGATACGTGGCAGACCCCAGTCATGTCTTGGACCATTCAGAGATCGAGGTAGGACCGAGTCTCAGCTACCAGGAGCAGCCCGTGAAGATCTTGGACCGCAGAGAGAAGGTGCTAAGGAATCAAGTGATTCCCTTGGTTCGCGTCGCGTGGAGACACGACTCCCCAGGCGAGTCCACTTGGGAGAGGGAGGACGAGATGCGCGAACGTTATCCTTACCTGTTCGAGCCTTGAGGTATACTTCCACCTCTTATCTACCCTTAATTTCGAGGACAAAATTAATTTAAGGGGGCTAGACTTGTGAGCCCAGCTATTTTTTTTCTTTTCTTATTATTTTTTTATTATTTATTTTAGTCATCATTTATAAATAGTTAAGGTTCATGATTTACATTAGCAGTTACACATAATATCTATCTAAGCATTCAATATAAGGTATCTTCTTGCAAAACCTATACTGCCAGGGGCTCATGTGTAAAGTTGAATTCATTATTTCAAATATTCGAGAGGAGGGTCTGTACCTCTAAACCCAGTTCAAATACTAAATGGTTAAACACCAGAGGATAAATTCAAATCTGAGTTAAACTATTTGAATCTCCCTAGGATTATAATTCGACCCAATCCAGGCCTGTGTACAGGTATATATATATAGGCTGATCATCCTACGTTTCTCCTTTGCAAACCCTAAGAAAACCCCTCGATCACTTCTCAGAAAGCAACATCAGAAGAGGCCTGTTGATCCACCCTACCCCTGAAATTCGTAACACAGGTCACTTGGACCTCGATTCGGAGTCTGACCCGTGCCATCAGCTCAGGACGCCTGGTGAGTACAGTTTGTTGTCTGTTTTCAATATTGAATTTTACTATATCTCATTGATTGGTCATTAATTATGTGAATTTTATGTTATTATAAAATAGTGAGTCGGGAACATGAAATACCAAAGATATGTGATCTGACCATAGACAGTGCTTATTTTCTGCAAGTAGACATTGTAGACCGTGCTTATTTTTCTGCAAGTAGACATTGTAGATCGTGCTTATTTTTCTGCAAGTAGACATCGTAGATAGTGCTTACTTTTCATGCAAGTAGACCTTGTAGACCGTGCTTATTTTTTATGCAAGTAGACCTTGTAGACAGTGCTTATTTTTCATGCAAGTAGACCTTGTAGACCGTGCGGTGTAGTGTCCTAGACCGATCACATATCAAAGATATTTCTAACAGTCGAAAAGGTATTGTCTACTTATTTACTATCGATTTACTGTCTTTACTCTCGTCTTTACTATTTATTTTCAAAAGTCATGATTGATGTCTAATCTTTGTTTATAGTCACTTTTATATATTGGAACTGCATTCGATAAATTGTACTCGTTCCATCCTGACTGGGTAACCAAACAATTTTAGGTGATTGGGAGGAGGTCGAGTGCCCTGACCAGTATGGCCCATACATGGGGAATTTAGAAGAAGCAGATTTTACTTATCATGAGGAGTACGCAGCATCTGATCCTGCTGCGTTTGCTTAGTTTCATTTTTTTAGTTAGAGCTGAGACCTTGTATTGGATTTTTAGTTGATGTTGAGACTTGTAGTAGAGTTATCTTTTGATTTTTTTATTATACATTTCTTGAGATGGATTTATTTCACCTTCTAGTTTTGAGCTGTGATTATGAGTTGTGGTTGTCCCATGTGAGAATTATATTATTGTGTGGTTGTTCATCATATTGTTACAGCGTTCTACGGCCGACTCTGCGGCGTAGGCTGGGCGTGTACACGGTTCATGCCCAAATATTGGGTGCGGTTCGTGACATTCTCAAATGCACATTTCCAATGGCAACCGCCTTCGACACATCTCTATTGTCCATCTTCAATACTCCATAGTCGCCTGTCGTGTAAGTGACAAATAGTGCCCTGTTGTGAGATACGTACGCCGAAGTCCCTGAGTCCACCAGCCAATAATTGTCATCACAGGCGAGGTTTGTAATGACCTTATCACCTACGACGATCACATCGTCGCCTTGTATCGAGGCCGTCACTGTAGTATTCTTATCTTGCTTTCCCTTGTTGCCCTTCTTCTCTCTCTTCCAAGCAAAATAATTCTGCTTGATGTGGCCCTTCTTGCCACAATGGTAACACTCTGAGTCCTCGTACCGACCCTTAGACTTCTCTCTGCTCTTGTCTCTGCCACCACCTGGACCCCTGCTTTTGCCCCTTCCGTGGCTCTCTGAAACCAATGCCTCTGAGTGGTGGGATGTGGATGAAATACACTGAGAACGTCTTCGCATCTCTTCATTCAGCACCCTGCTCTTGGCAAACTCCAGACTGACCATGCCCTTTGGAGCAGAAGCGATCATAGATACTCGTACGGTCTCCCACGAGTCTGGCAATATACACAGCAGCCATAGTCCATGAACCTCATCGTCGAACTTGACTTCCATTGAAGATAGCTGGTCAACCACGCCCTGGAAATCACTCAAGTGATCTGTAATAGATGCCCCATCTTTGTACTGCAGACTCATCATCATCCAGATTAGGAACAACTTTTTTATCCCGGTCATCTTCGCGTACAAAGACTCCAGCTTATACCATAAAGTCTTCGCGTGCTCAATATTGGCAATGTGGTTGTACATGTTCTTGTCAACAAACTGCCTGATATATCCGCATACCTGTATATGCTCGAATTTCCAGTCCTCCTCGGATTTATCACTGGGCTTCTCGGATGCAAATACGGGCAGATGCAGCTTCTTGACAAACAGCAAATCTTTCATCTTGCTCTGCCAATAATGATAGTTGGTATCGTTCAGGTTCACCATGCGCATCGGCTTCGCGTCCATCTCTCCTCTCTAGTTTTCTTGTCAACTCCTGATACCCTTCTGAATTCCAGAACCTGGCTCTGATACCACTTTGTTCGAAAAGAAATACGGAAACATTTCCCCAAACTAGAGAGTACCTGCGAGAGAACCGAGCAATACAATACACGAACCAAAACACCAAAACAAGCCACTCAGCCACAGAGAATTTTTGACGTAGAAAACCCTTGCGGGAAAAATCACGGGACGATCAGAGTCCAAGCCTGAGAAGCCTTCACTAATGAAATAAAAGAGTACACCCTCTACAAACTTCTTCCGATCCAAATCGGATCCCCACAACACTTAGAAGCAAGAATAATGATTACAAGGCTACGAACAACAAAGACGACGAGTAGATATTACCCGAACACGATCCTCCTTCGAAAATGGCCTTCAATCCTCCTTCTTCTCTTCCAAAGTTGCAATAAAACTCTTGCCTCTTTTCTCTCTCTTGTTCTTCAATGTTGTATTGTAATTAGGGTTAGTAATAACCATGTATAAACCCCCTAATCCGTAGTAAAACCTAGACCGTAGGATACGATCCAATGGTGATCAATCACCCTAAAAAATGCTTCAGCCCCGACGACATAGAGTTCGGCCAAAAATCTTTATTTGGCAACCAGCACAGTTCTTGAACCAAAAGGCAGAGTTCGGCCAGAACTCTGTCCTGGGGCAGAGTTCAGCCCAAACTCTGCCCCTCCTTTCAGCAGCTCCTTTGTCAGCTCCCGAGTATCTTCGTCATCTTTGACTGGCTTCGTCACCTGTGAGACCTGTCTCACTGTATCAGTATTTTATACGGATACGTATTTATTTGAGCCGTATTTCTTATTTCTCGATTTGTGTGATATTTTAAAATTTTCTAAGATATAGGAATTTCATGACTTAGTTTAACTTGGACTTGGTTTTATTTGGTTCGGTTCCACTTTGACTTGGTTTGGTTTAGTTTGGTTCTTTATGAGATGAGGTGTATGGCTTAGATTTAGTGGAGAGGAATGAATGGTGGAGATCACTTGAGCTTATTATATAAGCCACTTTTCTCTCTCCTTTCTCATTTTACCCTCATTTATTTCTTTTCCACCAAACCCTAGCCATTGAAGAGAGGCAAGTACACCTTACCGAATGTTGGACAATTTCTATTTCGTTTGTTCCATTCTCTTTGTTGTTACATTCTAAGCATGTTTAGAACTTGAAGTTTTCTATTTTGTTGGCTAGATTATTGTAGATCTAACTTGAAGCAAATTCGGTTTTCATGGGTTTTGATCTGGTAAACTTGCATATTCTTGCTAGTTGATGGTTCCATGTTGTAGAGAATTTTATTCTACCCCAAATTGACCTATGGAAGTCCAAATTTGGACTCCGGATTGAAGTTTGGTGGTGTGGAGAAGCCATGGTATTTTCCCCATGGACATCTCCTCTGTGGGAAGCCATCATTTGCATTTTTGGCTTACATGCGAGCTTGCTGGCATTTTGGAGCCGCATGCACGTATGGGTATTTTGTGTTGGCCGCATATGGAATTATTCCAGTTGACCGCATGTAACTTATTAGCTTGCATTAATATTTGTATAGCAATAATGATGAGCCGCATAGGTTGTGGCAATAGCATTAAATGCAGGCTCGCACTTTTGCATGTAACTTGCATTAAATATTTGTCCTCAGTATTTCTTTAGTATTAATACTTGCTCTCCATTTCCATTTGAGCCGCATGGAAAGGAGCTGCAGGGCTCGGGCATCTGCATTAAATGCATGCTTGCATTTTTATTAAGTAAATAGTGAGCCGCAGAGGCTTTAAAGAAAGCATTTAATGCACTTTTCTTAAATGCATATTTTCCCATGTATTTTCCTAAGGCATCTCCTGAGCTAGCCACATAGGCTAAGGGGGAGAGAGAGCATTTAATGCATTAATTCTTTCATGCATATTTTCATGCAAATTTTCCATGCACATCCTGAGCTAGCCGTATAGGCCACTCTAACAGTGAGCCGCATGAAAGCATCAATGTGGTATGCAATGCTAGCATACGTTCAAAAAAAGAAGGCCATGCATGTGTTGATTTCTTAAAGGCATGTATTATTAATGCTTTACTTAAATGCATTTAGTACAGGACCATACATTAGTTAGCTTTCTTGGCTTTCTTAGCTTTCTTAGTGCATGCATTATTCTAATGCATAGTTTAAATGCATTAATGCATACGTGGGACCATGCTTGGCCGTATGGTTATTCTATTGGAGCCGCATGGTTATTCTATTAGAGCCGCATAAGAAATTATTTAATATTAGTTGCTTGTTTGCATTCTCATGCAAGCAACCGCATGGCCATTATTTATTTATTTATTTATTTAATTGTTTGTATTTTTATGCAAGCAAATGTGAGGGTAGGCAGCATGGATATTTACAGCATTAATAATTGCTTGATGCAGAGCCGCATGGCCTTGGCCATTAAATATTATTAATTGTATGTTGAAATTTTGCATAGAATCTAAGGCGAGCCGCATAGGCTCCCTTCCTCCACTATCTAATATTTTGGCCACGTGAGCCCCTCTTTTACTGGCAGTCATCATTTTATTGTTTGGCCACGTGCCCCTTTTTTTATTGTTTTGCTTGCAAAGTGGAAGCTTGCATTCATTACGGGTCCCACTCTCTTTGTCTTTTCTGATTGCGAAAATGTTTCTTGCTGGCATTTAATTTTGGAGCCGCATGGCCTCCCACCCATTTTTGGCCGCATGGCCCCTTTTTATTATTTTCTGGCCGCATGGGTGGCCTCCCACTCTCTTTGACCGTATGTTTGTTCTCCCACTTTTGGACCGCATGGGTCCCACTTTGATTGTTTAAATATTTTATTTGCCTGAATTGTGGCCAGAATTTCTTCCCACTTCCAACATGAAAATTGTAGAGTTTCTCCTTGGCTTCAAGAATATATATTATTATTATATTATTTTTTAATTGTGCAAGTTTCTCTTCTCCTTGATAATTGGTATGACTTGATAGTGACCCGCCGTAGTGCACTCCCGACATGATAACTTGACCCGATAAATTGACATGATAACTTGATAAGTGAACTTGACATGATAATTCTTGATAGTGGCCATCGTGGTGCACTCTTGATAAGTAATAATGATAATGATAGTGGCCCGTCGTGGCGCACTCTGACAAGAATTAATTAGTATCCTGACACCGTGGGTGATTGTGTTTGTACAAATGAACCCGTCTTGTCTTGCATAATGTCTAGGACATGAATCCCTGGTTTTCCACGGTCAGGGATTCATACTGAATATGGCTAGGATTAATGACTAGATTGATCAAGTAGTTCATGGAGAGACTTTCCCAGTTACCTGTTGCCCCTTTGATCCCGGCCATATATATATATATACATGGAATTTGTTGCTATCCGTCGAGATGAGCGCACTTCCAGTCCGCCGTCGAGTGTGGTACCTTAGGACATATGTATCTTACTACAGTGTGTCTGCTATATCATGCTATCTTTTCCTTTTCTTTGCTGGGATCACTCAGGTAGCAGCAGGCGGGTAACCGGACTTGGAAATCTCATTGCATGTTGCTAGTAACTAGGCCTGTGATAACCCTAGTTAGTTAAAGTATCAAGCCGTACTTATTGCTTGGCCGTGAATGTTGGATGGAGTTCAGTCTGTCTAGTCTTGTCTTGATCTCGTACATGATTGTTACATGTCCTGATTTCTTATTTCACCTTGCCGATAAATGGTAGGAGAATCCAAGTTCCGTTCAGACGAAGGGTTACAACCCCGGTCCTTGTTTGGTTTACGGGTTGTAACCTGGTTATCTGAATAGTCCCATGGTTATCTCATCGTATATCACCTTTCCAGTTCTATTTATTTAACATGTTCTCCAGTTTACTTTACGTCAAATGATGATTTACTTACTGTCTTCTTATGTTCGAGATAAGTGCATTGGTACTGCACGACTCTCGATCCTCCTTTACTTATTATTTTTTCTCCCTGATTGATTACCTATGATTGCTGGTTTTAAGTTCATAGTTTGGCCTCCTTTGTGGTACTTGCTATTTGGGGTCTGACCCCACTGGTTTTGCATGGCCAGGTTCTGATAGAAGAACCCGAAGGATCTACCGCACCATCTACTCGACGGTGACCAGCCGGAGCACCAGAATGCCTCAGTGGGTTTCTTCTTCATCCTCCCACTGATATGTAAATTCTTCTCTTGTAACGTTTAGCCCCGAGCACGTGTTTAGCTCGTGTTTTGGTATTTTCTTTGATATTGTAGCCTATGGGCATAAACATGATATGTGTATTCTAGACTATAGCTAGTCCTTATCATGTACGACTAATACTCGAGCTAGTCCTCAGTTCTGTGGTACTGGCTTCATGATCAGTCATGTATATATGGTTCGGGATGCCTTACTATTGTATGTATGATGATCGTACTTCTTGCTCTTGTATAATTGCCTATGATTGAGATACCTAGGATTGTTAAACCATAGGATTAACTGATGGCTTGTAGAGTAACCCCCATGTCTTGACAGCTTATACGTGATTTCAGAGTATTAACGTACTTTGGGATTGCGTAGCTGGCTATGTCTGCCCCCGCTCTCCGGTATTCTAGTTCTGGGGCGTGACATGGTTTTAGTGGTGGCCCATGCAGGTCTGAATCTCGATTTTTAGATTTGTGGGGGTTACCATGTTTAGATATCTCAATCACGATTATCCTTATTGATCTCCTTCGGATTATTCTCTATCTCTGATACTCGACTTGATATCTGTTTTGATCGTTGGTCATTCCTGTTCCCATGATTTGATCTTGTGTCCTTCAACTTTCAAGGGCACTGTTCTTTATCCCTCTGATTATCTTGTTCGTGTTTTGCCAAGGGCAGCTCAGCATTCTTCAGCCAGGCCAGTTATGGAGGATCAGTCTCAGCATGCAGGCAGAAATATCAGTCCATCCCGATCAGCCAGTCGCTTCTGTCTTCGTATCTTGAGACAGATGATAAAGTTTATGCATCTGTTTCAACTACGATGACACATCCTGGGTAGAGTCATATCTTGAACTAAGTCATTGGTATCAACTTACCTTGAGGCTTGACTTTTATCCATTTTTGGGAGTCAGCTTAGGCCAGCGAGGACGTTGGTTCCTACACAACTGTCTCAGGTGACATATTGATCCATATGCCTCCAGCCCTTCTTGATCATGATTGTATTTGTTCTTGTGCATTTATTTACCGCTTACGCATTTATTTACATTACTGATTGTTTTACCTTACTGATATATGCTATGCTTGATTTATTGAGATTGTTGAAGTTTCCTGGAGCCTTTGTTATCTTACTCGACTAGCCTCAGGAAATTTCGACGACAGAATTTTTCTAAGGTGTGGAGAGTTGTGAGACCTGTCTCACTGTATCAGTATTTTATACGGATACGTATTTATTTGAGCCGTATTTCTTATTTCTCGATTTGTGTGATATTTTAAAATTTTCCAAGATATAGGAATTTCATGACTTAGTTTAACTTGGACTTGGTTTTATTTGGTTCGGTTCCACTTTGACTTGGTTTGGTTTAGTTTGGTTCTTTATGAGATGAGGTGTATGGCTTAGATTTAGTGGAGAGGAATGAATGGTGGAGATCACTTGAGCTTATTATATAAGCCACTTTTCTCTCTTCCTCCTCATTTCACCCTCATTTATTTCTTTTCCACCAAACCCTAGCCATTAAAGAGAGGCAAGTACACCTTGCCGAATGTTGGATGATTTCTATTTCGTTTGTTCCATTCTCTTTGTTGTTACATTCTAAGCATGTTTAGAACTTGAAGTTTTCTATTTTGTTGGCTAGATTGTTGTAGATCTAACTTGAAGCAAATTCGGTTTTCATGGGTTTTGATCTGGTAAACTTGCATATTCTTGCTAGTTGATGGTTCCATGTTGTAGAGAATTTCATTCTACCCCAAATTGACCTATGGAAGTCCAAATTTGGACTCCAGATTGAAGTTTGGTGGTGTGGAGAAGCCATAGTATTTTCCCCATGGACATCTCCTCTGTGGGAAGCCATCATTTGTATTTTTGGCTTACATGCGAGCTTGCTGGCATTTTGGAGCCGCATGCACGTATGGGTATTTTGTGTTGGCCGCATATGAAATTATTCCAGTTGACCGCATGTAACTTATTAGCTTGCATTAATATTTGTATAGCAATAATGATGAGCCGCATAGGTTGTGGCAATAGTATTAAATGCAGGCTCGCACTTTTGCATGTAACTTGCATTAAATATTTGTCCTCAGTATTTCTTTAGTATTAATACTTGCTCTCCATTTCCATTTGAGCCGCATGGAAAGGAGCTGCAGGGCTCGGGCATCTGCATTAAATGCATGCTTGCATTTTTATTAAGTAAATAGTGAGCCGCATAGGCTTTAAAGAAAGCATTTAATGCACTTTTCTTAAATGCATATTTTCCCATGTATTTTCCTAAGGCATCTCCTGAGCTAGCCGCATATGCTAAGGGGAGAGAGAGCATTTAATGCATTAATTCTTTCATGCATATTTTCATGCACATCCTGAGCTAGCCGCATAGGCCACTCTAACAGTGAGCCGCATGAAAGCATCAATGTGGTATGCAATGCTAGCATACGTTCAAAAAAAAAGGCCATGCATGTGTTGATTTCTTAAAGGCATGTATTATTAATTCTTTACTTAAATGTATTTAGTACAGGACCATGCATTAGTTAGCTTTCTTGGCTTTCTTAGCTTTCTTAGTGCATGCATTATTCTAATGCATAGTTTAAATGCATTAATGCATACGTGGGACCATGCTTGGCCGCATGGTTATTCTATTGGAGCCGCATGGTTATTCTATTGGAGCCGCATAAGGAATTATTTAATATTAGTTGCTTGTTTGCATTCTCATGCAAGCAACCGCATGGCCATTATTTATTTATTTATTTATTTATTTAATTGTTTGTATTTTTATGCAAGTAAATGTGAGGGTGGGCCGCATGGATATTTACAGCATTAATAATTGCTTGATGCAGAGCCGCATGGCCTTGGCCATTAAATATTATTAATTGTATGTTGAAATTTTGCATGGAATCTAAGGCGAGCCGCATAGGCTCCCTTCCTCCACTATCTAATATTTTGGCCACGTGAGCCCCTCTTTTACTGGCAGTTATCATTTTATTGTTTGGCCACGTGCCCCTTTTTCCATTGTTTTGCTTGTAAAGTGGAAGCTTGCATTTATTACGGGTCCCACTCTCTTTGTCTTTTCTGATTGCGGAAATGTTTCTTGCTGGCATTTAATTTTGGAGCCGCATGGCCTCCCACCCATTCTTGGCCGTATGGCTCCTTTTTGTTATTTTCTGGCCGCATGGGTGGCCTCCCACTCTCTTTGACCGCATATTTGTTCTCCCACTTTTGGACCGCATGGGTCCCACTTTGATTGTTTAAATATTTTATTTGCCTGAATTGTGGTTAGAATTTCTTCCCACTCCCAACATGAAAATTATAGAGTTTCTCCTTGGCATCAAGAATATATATATTATTAATATATTATTATTTAATTGTGTAAGTTTCTCTCCTCCTTGATAATTGGCATGACTTGATAGTGACCCGCCGTGGTGCACTTCCGACATGATAACTTGACCTGATAAATTGACATGATAACTTGATAAGTGAGCTTGATATGATAATTCTTGATAGTGGCCCGTCGTGGCGCACTCTTGATAAGTAATAATGATAATGATAGTGGCCCGTCGTGGCGCACTCCTGACAAGAATTAATTAGTATCCTGACACCGTGGGTGATTGTGTTTGTACAAATGAACCCGTCTTGTCTTGCATCATGTCTAGGACATGAATCCCTGGTTTCCCACGGTCAGGGATTCATACTGAATATGGCTAGGATTAATGACTAGATTGATCAAGTAGTTCATGGAGAGACTTTTCCAGTTACCTGTTGCCCCTTTGATCCCGGCCATATATATATATATATATATATATACATGGGATTTGTTGCTATCCGTCGAGATGAGCGCACTTCCAGCCCGCCATCGAGTGTGGTACCTTAGGACACATGTATCTTACTACAGTGGGTCTGCTATATCATGCTATCTTTTCCTTTTCTTTGCTGGGATCACTCAGGTAGCAGCAGGCGGGTAACCGGACTTGGAAATCTCATTGCATCTTGCTAGTAACTAGGCTTGGGATAACCCTAGTTAGTTAAAGTATCAAGCCGTATTTATTGCTTGGCCGTGAATGTTGGATGGAGTTCAGTCTGTCTAGTCTTATCTTGATCTCGTACATGATTGTTACATGTCCTGATTTCTTATTTCACCTTGCCGATAAATGGTGGGAGAATCCAAGTTCCGTTCAGACGAAGGGTTACAACCCCGGTCCTTGTTTGGTTTACGGGTTGTAACCTGGTTATCTGAATAGTCCCATGGTTATCTCATCGTATATCACCTTCCCAGTTCTATTTATTTAACATGTTCTCCAGTTTACTTTACGTCAAATGATGATTTACTTACTGTCTTCTTATGTTCGGGATAAGTGCATTGGTACTGCATGACTCTCGATCCTCCTTTACTTATTGCTTTCTCTTCCTGATTGATTACTTATGATTGCTGGTTTTAAGTTCATAGTTCGACCTCCTTTATGGTACTTGCTATTTGGGGTCTGACCCCACTGGTTTTGCATGGCCAGGTTCTAATAGAAGAACCCGAAGGATGTACCGCACCATCTACTCGACGGTGACCAGCCGGAGCACCAGAGTGCCTCAGTGGGTTTCTTCTTCATCCTCCCACTGATATGTAAATTCTCCTCTTGTAACGTTTAGCCCCGAGCACGTGTTTAGCTCGTGTTTTGGTATTTTCCTTGATATTGTAGCCTACGGGCATAAACATGATATGTGTATTCTAGACTATAGCTAGTCCTTATCATGTACGACTAATACTCGAGCTAGTCCTCAGTTCTGTGGTACTGGCTTCATGATCAGTCATGTATATATGGTTCGGGACGCCTTACTATTGTATGTATGATGATCGTACTCCTTGCTCTTGTATAATTGCCTGTGATTGAGATACCTAGGATTGTTAAACCATAGGATTGACTGATGGCTTGTAGAGTAACCCCCATGTCTTGACAGCTTATACGTGATTTCAGAGTATTAACGTACTTTGGGATTGCGTAGCTGGCTATGTCTGCCCCCGCTCTCCGGTATTCTGGTTCTGGGGCGTGACATCACCTCCCCGAGCTTCTCTGACACACAGACGGCGCTCGTCGCACTCCAGGGTCTTCTCCACATAGGTTGGGAACCCCATCCACTCCAACAGTAACTAGGAATAAGGCGCTAGTAAATTTGGAAACTTAATAGTCATATGCCAATAAAAGACATAGCCTCTATGGTATTCAAAAATCGTAAGCATACCCGAAATCACTTTACCGAGAATTTATGTCTCGTCAGTGTACTGTTGGCTACAATAAACTCTTGGTTCCACGACTCAAGCAAGGATACGATAATCAGATACCCTATCAACTCTATCCAATGTTGACATAACAACTCAAAGATAAAAATAGGACAATTAAGATATAGCTTTAATGATATTTGATAACTCATGCTTACCTAAAATTATTTCAACTTAGGGGTCATGCCTCGCCAGTACGCTGATGGCTGCAGTGAACCCGCAGTCTTGATAATTCAGATAAATAGCGATAGTGCGCTTCTGTCTTGCCATTATAAGTCAACGAATATTTTTTTAACTATATCCATAAAATTTTCAAGGAACTTCTAGAAATTCAACAAGTTGATTAGGATGTAAAATGTAAGTATCTGTTCTTGAATAAAGGTATCACCTTTCGAAAATAAAAGGATCAATTAGAAAAATGATTGAACACAAGCAAAATTTTTCAATTCTATTTCTCTAATATCCAAGGATCGAGGGGAAACATAAAACAAAAACTAACTCACAATTAACATATGGATAATTGAATCATGTTAGGCTCAAGAGTCAATGGGTGGTAAATAGAATCGACTCTTGGAAAAATAATTTATTATGGCTAATAAGAACTAATACAGTAATACAGACTGTACAACATGACGATGTTAGAGAAAGCAGAAAAATAAAATTGCACAATTGTTAAAGATAGGAAAAGTGTAAGTATCTGCCATATAATTCCTAATTCTTGAAAATAAAATGATCAATTAGGGAGGGAACATTATAATCTCTATTTCATGGATACTCAAATGATTGAGGAGAAAACCTCGAATCAAAAATAGACTCGAGATTTATATATGGATAACAGAATAGATAATTATAAAAAATAATTCTTTATTGGAAAAATGGTAAATAATTAAGCAATTCAGACTTACGATATGATGATAGTTAGAGAAGGCAAAATAAATAATCAAGGTTAGGATCGAATCCTAGGAATACCTAATTTACCAGGCGGATAGTCTACCCACCTTAAATCCTACCATCGTATCAAAACACAATAGTGTGTCCCTCTATGAAAGTCATCTAATAGGGTTTTTTGTTCAATGAATCCTTCGCTAAGTCATATGGCCTATATGTATCAATCATAACTACCCAATAGTCAAATTAATAAGAGACTTCCTAATCCTAGTTATTCTGTTAAAATCAAATTAACCCTAAATTATGAATGAGCATTTCCTAGTCGCAGGCTCGCAATAGTACGACTAACTTAAGTACTATCACGAGTTCGCATGATTTGCAAAAACTGACCTGTATGGGCCCTAAGAAAACTTGTCACGATCCGTACCCGCTTTTCGGGATACAAATGCGTATCCAAGCCAGCCTATGCCGCAGTGTCGACGGTAGAACGCTGTCAAGCCATAATGCCCAAAATCACAAATAATGCTCATTCACAATACCTAAATTAAATTACAATGTTCAAGGATTTACATTTGATACAAGGTACAATGTCTCACAATTTATAAAGAACAACTGAAGAATATTTAACTATCTAACTAGTCTCTAAGTTTGGCCTGCAAGTACACCCTCCTTCCTAATGCTAAGTATAGTCGCGACTATCCTGAAAAAAATATTGGGTTACCCAGTCAGGATGTAACGAGTACAATTCACTGAATGCAGTTCCAATATATAAAAATGACTATAAAGCAGAGATTAGCCATTAATTATACATTTTAAAAATAAACAGGAAAAAGGTATTAAAAAATAGCAGAAAATCAACAGTAAAAGAATAACCCAAAAATACCTTCCAAATATTTGAAGTACCTTTGGTATGTGATCGGTCTGGGGTACTACACCGCGAGGTCTACTTGCATGAATTAAACAATGTCTACGAGGTCTACTTGCATGAATTAAACAATGTATACGAGGTCTACTTGCAGAAAATAAACAATGTCTACGAGGTCTATTTGTAGAAAATAAATAATGTCTACGAGGTCTACTTAAAAAATAAACAATGTCTACGGTCAGATCACACATCCTTGGTACTTCCCATTCCCGACTCAACAAATTATGGCAGAATATAAAAATGACAAAAACTACATAACCAATGGCCAACAGTAAAATATAATGAAAATCAGTATCAAAAATAGACAATAAACTATACTCGTCTGGCGTTCTTAGCTGGTGAAACTGATAGTTCCATTGAGTCCAGAATATTCCACTTGGCCAGGGTCGATGTGTAGGAATTCGGAATCGCAAGAAAATGGAAACATTGTTAGTTACGATCATGATTTATGATTTAAGAGGAAATTTGTAAATAAATAATATATTTACTACTTTATGGTATTTATACTAAGAAAATATCTATATTTATTTAGAAACCCCTTAGACATAAAATCCCAAGAGACTTATTTCTCCCAAAAGTATTTATAAATAAAATCATACTAGAAATATAAATCTAATATTTAATAGTTAAAACCCACAAATCAAATCCTCTTCCAGGACTAACTCCCAACAATTTGCTTAATATATTACAAAAAGTAAAATATCTTAAGAGCCTAAGACCCATGGGTCTATCGGCACGTTGGGCAAACCCACACGCAATAATGTATATTTTTACAATTACGATTATTGGAAAATACTTAATACATATTCATTAAACATCATTTATATATAGAAAATAGTATTAAATGGTTAATATAATACCAACTATTACAATAACTAAACAATCACAATTATAAACCAAAGGCTAATAAAACCCCTCTCTTTTTCTAAGGTCACTGCTTCCATTTAATTGAGAGAGTGAGAATCAGAAAGAGAAGAGGAGAGAACGATGGAGAGAGAGAGAGATAGTGGCTCACCAGCGGAAAAGAAAGAGCCACAGAGCGAAAGGAAGGGACGACGGCCTCCTAGTCGGAAATCGACGCACCGGTGGTCGCTCGCGAGGGTGCGGCTGCACGGCTGGTCGATGCCACGGCGGCACGACGCTGGGGTGCTTCACTTCGGCTGGTGAGGACGGCGACGGGATAGGGCATGGTTTCCCGGTTGGCGATGCGTCACTCGCTCACCTGTGGAGTCGCAGCGTTGCACACGGCTGGATGCGTCGGAAGTGGCGCTGGAGCCTGCAACGACACGGCGGGGTGCGACGCTCGTGCGCTCGGGAAGATGGTCGTGCTAGCTGGAGCGGGTGTCACTGCGGGGATGCGGCAGATCTATGATCGACCCTGTGCCGTGTGCAGAGGAGATCGGGGAGGCCGACTGAGGCAAGGTGGTGGTGATGTTTAATGGTGGGGGAACCGGGACAGGGAAGCACACGACGATGGTGTTGGTGATTGGTATTGGTGTTGCGATGACGGCGAGGGAACCGGGGCAGTGGAGGCGAGATGGGGTTTTGGGTGTTCTATAAAATTTTGTTGAGAATTTTTTCTGGGAAACGAATGGAGGACTTCTCCATATATGGGTGGATTTTCCTATAAGTTTAGGATAGATAAGTCTTCCCTTAATTTAAATCAAAAATAGCTACTTAAAACATAGTTAATCAAATCTAAATAGAATTTGATAACAAAATAATTTAAAGTGGCACTTAATCCTTATCAACAATTTAAATCATATAAATTCTAAATCAAATAATAACCTTTAAACCGAAATCAATCTAGTCACAAAATATTAATAATTGCAATAATAATGCTTAAAGTGATATCTGATATAATCAATAATTTAACCATATTGATTTAAATCAATTATCATAATAATTTCAAAGTAATATTACTTTCTATAAAATCAACTAAAACATATTAATATGAATCAAAAATTTAAATTCAATAAATAATCATCATAAATATTTAAACTACTATTTTGTATATAAAATAATTTAAAAGCATATCTGACATTTATTCAAGATAATTTTAATTAAATTCAAATATAACCAAATCACTGATTAACATATTAATTTTAATACTCGATGCCATCAAATATTACAACGCATAGTTTTATAACTCCAAATCTTTATTTAAAAGCAAATGGACCATACCTTTTACTGTTCAAGATAATTATGACTTCAAACTATTTTAGGAATCGACTATTGATAAAATTCCAAAATAATATCAAAACATATCCTCGTAATTCCAATAATATAATTTAATAAAATGTTTTTATTGAACAAATAGTAATTCAAATTTAAACTAGTTTTTGAGAAAAGAATAAATCATAAAATTATTCACAACGTCTCTACGAAATTAACTTTAAGTGCAATAAATAAAACAAATAATAAATTAAAATTTTAAAAAAAAAATCTGGGAAGAGGAGTTACAGAAATCACCATCGAACCTCTTGAAAGCTTCAAATAACGATTCCCGAAGAGACTTGAAGAATCCCTCATCATCCATCCTTCCAACTAACACCAATTTGAAATAGATATCGGGAACATTACAAACACCTTTGAGAATAAGAGTTGCACATGTCTTTGTTCTCAAATACACATCTAAAATAGCAATGGCTTTTGACACATCTCTGTTGCCTATTTTCGACACTATACAGTCTCTTGTTCTGTAAGTAGAAAATAGCGTCATGTTGTGAGATACATGCGCTAAAGTGCCTAAGTCTACCAGCCAAGAATTTTTATCGCATGCGAGGTTCATGACTACCTCCTCATCCATAATAATCACATCACCTCCATGTGCTAAGGCAGTCGTTATTGTATCCCTACTCTGCTTCCCCTAATCGTCCTTCTTCTCTCTCTTTCAAGTGAAACAGTTTCGCTTTATGTGCCATTTCTTACCATAATGATGGCACTCGAAGTCCTAGAACGTACCTATGCTTTGACTTGTCTCTACTCTTATAGCCACCACCGTCCAAACATATGCTTTTACTCCTACCACAACTCTTTGAAACAAGCACCTTTGAATGAAATGTAGATGAAGTTCCTTATAATGTCCTCCGTATCTCTTCATTTAACACTCTGCTCTTGGCGAACTCCAGACTAATCACGCCTTCTAGAGCAGAATTGATCATGGACACTCATACGATCTTCCACGGGTTTGGCAACGTACAAATTAGCCCCAACCCTTGAACTTTGTCGTTAAACATTACTCCCACAGAGGATAACTAGTCAACTACGCCGTGGAACTCATACAGGTGATCAGTAATGGATGTACCGTCATCTGTCGGATCAGGAACAACTTATGTACCTGGTTTTCTTTGCGTACAAGATTCTAGCTTCTTCTAAAGTGTTCTCGTGTGCTGTACATTGACGATGTGATTGTACACATTTACCTTGTCAACGAACTATATGATATACCCATACATCTGCATATGCTCGAACTTTTAGTGCTCATTGAATTTCTTATCGGGCTTCCCATAAGCAAATACTGGAAGATGCAGCTTCTTGAGTAACAACAAATCATTCATCTTGCTCTGCCAATAGTAGTAATTGAAACTGTTTAGGTTTGTCATGTCACAGGCTTCACGTCCAACTCTTCTCCTTGGCTTGATAACTGAGACCTGATACTTTGAACCCAAAGCTACGATACCACTCCGTTGGCAATGAAACGCGAAAATTGTTCTCCCAAACCAAAGAAACTGCAACCGAAGAAAGACGCAAAAAACCAAATTGTCAAAAAACACAAAGAGCCAAACGTAAATACATAAAAATTTTGAAGTGAAACATTCTTGTGGAAAAAAACCACGGGGCAATCGGAGTCCAACTATGAAAAGCCTCCACTAATGGATTAAGAAATTACAGACTCCTTACGAACTTCTCACCGTTCTAAAACCGGATCATCACAACTACTTGGACGATGAAAATAGATTATAGACTCCTCAAGAACAAGAGATAGTGAAAGAAATTACCTAGAAAATATCTCCTTGGAACTAGCCACCAATCTTTGTTTCTCTCTCCAAAAGTTGCAAAGCCTCCATTATTTCTTTTTTTGAGATTAGGGTTAGGAAATTTTATATATCCTCCTCAATCCCGCAACAAATTTTGACCGTTCACAAGATCCAATAATGCAGATAAAACACCCAAAAATTGGGTTCAGCCTAATAGACCGAATTTGGTCGGCTTAGGCAGAATAGTTCTGTCTAAGTTTGACCGAGTTTGGATCGAGTTCAGTCACTCTAAAGAAGATTCTCCTACTTGAGTTGGACCTAGTTCGGTATGAATTCGTACTGACTTCGGTCTGGCATTGGCAGACTTCAAAGGACTCCAGTTTGAGCTTCGTCTTCGACGCCTTCAACTCCCCGAACTTCTCCGATGCACAAATGGCGTTCGTCGCACTTTACATTATTCTCCACATAGGTTGGAACCTCACATACTCCAACAAGATAGTCATCTGAACCCAAGAATCAGCGCCATTTAGAATTAGATCTTGTACAATGTGTCATTTTAAGGTGATGAAAAAACCATGAGTTCTAACCCTAAATGGACATTTGAGATATATATGCAAGATAATAAAAAATATATAATCTCAACTCCTCTCTAATACAAGGTATAGTAATTATAGATGTTTTGACACTACTTTGAATACAGGTGAAGGATGACACAAGTTTATGTTTGACTAAAACCAGAAGGATTAAGACCTCGTTTGGTTTACTATAATGTAATCGTAATCGCATTATTGTAATCAAATGAAAAAAAAATTATTTTTTATTTGATTACATTGCGATTACGATTACATTACAGTGAACCAAACGAGGCATAAATTCTTATTAGATGTATAAATGGTAGTGCTTCTACATCTAAATCAGAAAAAAAAAAAATCAATTTCTTTACGAACTTATAATGATCAGCTCCCTCTTATTAATCACACAGCAGCAATTGATTGTCAACCCCATATGTATCCAGGGCCGGTCCTGAGCTCATGGGGGTCATGACGAACTTTCAAAATAAGGCCCCCATATATAATGTATAAAATATTAAAAAAAAATTTGAAAAAAAATAGGTACAACTAAGGATTGAACTTAAAACCTTTAGTAAGAAGTCTAAAGTACTAACAACTACACCACAATAACCTTATATGTAAAAGGACACATGGTATAAAGTAGTTCCATTTTAAGATACAAAATTATTAACATATTTATCTTTGAACTATTTTTTGGGGGCCCTCGTGATCTTTGATTCGGCCTGTATTTATCATTATCGTGATCAATGTGCTTCTTGGCCGAACCACCACAATCTCTCCCAACCAATAAAGAAAGAGGTTTCTAATATGCATGTATGGCTCCATTGACCGTCCAAAACCACATGAATGGATCAATCATTGTGACGGGCGCAGCATAGATGGACCACATTGTTCCATGGCCAAAGTGTATATTCCTTATTGTGACACCATTCGAGGGAATAATAAGAAGATCATTTTTCAAAGAAGAAACCATGCATGATTAATTCGTGTCCATTTTCTGGATTCCAACAACGGGCAATGCATGCATGCAGGTCTCTCAAATATGAACACAATTTTTTTTTGAGGCGTCTTTTCTATGGCTTGGCGACCTCAAGTAGGATTCGAGTCTGTGTCTTCCACGTTCAGACCGTTTCTAACACTAGGCTATAACCCACGAACAAATATAAACACAACTATCAAAAGGGACAGATATAGAATTAGTTAGGAGAGATGTGTGTCGACTTTCAGTTTCTATTTAGGTCGCGTTTGGTTCGGATAAAGGAAATCCAAACTCCTTGGTGTTTCCTTCTTTTAAAAAATTATAATTATCATCGATTTTTCTTTCTTGTGTTTGAAAATGTCAAAAAAAATAGAAAAAAAAGAAGTGAATACTTAAAGGGGGAAAAGTAAATTGTTGTTTAGCTAATTTTGTTTTCATTTCATTGGGAGTCACTTTTGTTTCCTTTTTTCAATTTCTTAGGTATCCATACACAGTAAGTTTTATTTTTTAATCTCATGATTCCGCAACCAAACGGGGCCTTAGTGTAAAACTAAATATTTAGAGTTAACCTGAAATCACTCAATGTTTGTTTTTCTTGTTGGGTTTTGGCCTCTTTTCTCTTTAGAACTTTAGTCCCACATCGGCTAGGCCAAAACAAATGTATCTCTATATATTAGCTTTCCTATTTTAGAGATGCACATGTGGTGTGGAGGTGTACATGGGTGTGCCATGTGGGGTTATTTTTCTAATGGAAAAAAGGCTAAATCAACAATAGAAAGCATTCATGATTTTTGCTCTTGGAAAATTCAGTTCCATGGGAGCTAAGCCCCACTCGGACTCGGACTCATGGGCTCATGAGGCGTAATGTGGCGTTTTGTTGGCGCACTTTGCACTTACATGTTCGGGGTGGTTTTTACCACGTCCCTAACTTTGTGGCAACCGGACAGTTGCTGCAGGGCCTATATAAGGCATCCTCTCTCTCTCTCAAGGCTAGACATATACAAGTAAGAGAAGCCACCACAGAAAGTTTACGAAGTGTTTTTTAACACAAGTAAACAGAGAATTCAGAAGTGTTCTTTAACACTGTTCTGATCGAAATTTGCTTGCGAATTCCAGCAGCCTTCGAGAGAGAAAAGGCGTCGCACCAGCGTTGCTTTTGCACGGGAGTTCGTGTCCATCCGAGGAGTCAGAAGAGTAGGAGTGTTCCAAGTTCTCCGACGAACTTGATGGTTCCTGGAAGCTGTTCGTGTAGGGCGAATAAAGCTTTGAGCAACGGTGATTATTCACCCCAGCAGGAGATCTTCCATCTTTCGCCAGTCACCTTCTTCATTGCTGCTAGTAATTCTGATTGTATCTTCTTTTTAGAAGTACTACAATCGATTACTGTTGATTATGAAATCTTTTTAGATTCTCGTAATTCAGGATCACCTTCCTTGAAGTGTTGATTTAAAACATTGTCTTTACAATCGTTTCATATTCTCAAGTTTTCCATCGAAAAAATTATGTCCCGGCAATAACAATCTCAAAGCTTTATTGCTACGATGGAAAACTTTAACGCTTTACTCCTCAATACTGACTTCTGTAAGTTATAAAAGTTTGATGGAGAGCATTATCAAGTCTGGAAGAGGAAGGTTTATCTCACTCTTCAACTCAGAGACGTTGATCACGTGCTTCTTGAAGAGGAACCTACTGTTCCAGATACTGGGTCTGCTGCCGCAATCACTGTGGCTACTAAACTTCAGGCCAAGTGGAGAAGGGAGAATAGCATTTGCAGGTTGCTTATCCTGAATGCTATGGAGGATTTCCTAGCAGAATCCTACAGTAAGAAACCAACTGCCAGAGATATATAGGAGTCTCTGGAGAAACTGTACGAAGAAGACAAGAACAGGAGCAAGATATTTATGGTTGAAAATTATCACAAATGGCTCTTTGAGGACGAGAAGTCCATGTTGCCGCAGGTAAAAGAATTTTTGAAGTTGCGACAGAAGTTGGAAGACGAGGCGATGCCCCTCTCCGACAAGTTTGTTGTTGGAGGAATTGTCTCAAAGCTCCCCGCTGGGTGGAGTAAGTTCTATGCAAACATGCATAGGAAGAAGCTTGAGATCAGCCTTGAAGATCTCTTGCTGGAAATCTATGTTGAGGACCAGATGCGGGCTCAACTGAAGGTGGACGCACTGTCCATGCAATTGGCTAACGCCAATCTGGTTCATACCAAGAAACCAAGGAAAAAGCAGGCGGCTTTCCACAGCAAGAAGAAGGACCCTAACAATCTGAACGTGAAGGGGACTTCCTTCAAGCGAAAGAAGGCAGAGTCTCAGATGCCTTGTTTCAAGTGTCGCAAGAAGGACCACTTCAAAAGTGAATGTAAAGCAAAGACCAAGCAATCAGAGTAAGGAGAGCCTAGTAAGGTATCTATGATCACTGACGTTGTTGCTATGATTGCGCAGATTGATACGGTAAGGACTGACTCTGACTGGTGGGTAGACACTGGAGCCTCCTACCATGTCTGCTCCAGTAAGGAGTGGTTCACCACCTACACACCTACTTCTGAAGTGGTTATGATGGCGAACCAGGCACAAGCTGAAGTGCTCGGGTTCGGGACGGTGGTGTTGAAGCTGACTTCGGGGAAGTCTCTGACGCTTCAAGGCGTGAAGCACGTACCTGCTATCGCCAAGAACCTGATCTCAGGAGGCCTACTCTGCAAAGCAGGCCTCAGGATGGACATCAATGCTGGCCAGATGGTGATTTTTATCAAGGGAACATATTTCGGAAAAGCTTTTTATACCGAAGAAATGTTCAAAATTTAGCTTGTAAATCAGTCCTATGTAAGTAATGTGATTAATGAAATCACTCCTTCTGCTTATACTCTTGAGTTGTGGCATAATAGGCTAGGACATGTTCATTGTAAACGAATAAACAGAATGTCTAGTCTAGGACTTATCTCCAAGTATGGGGATAAGGTAGAGAAATATGAAGTTTGTGCTCAAATAAAGATCACAAGGAAACCCTTTCCTCGGGTTAATCGAAGTACAGATCTTCTGGAGTTGGTACACTCCGATATCTGTGATTTCAAATAGTTTTCTACAAAGGCCGAGATAAAATATTTTATAACCTTCATCGATGACTTCTCAAAGTATGCGTTCGTCTACTTGCTGAAGGCTAAAGACGAAGTATTCGAGAAGTTCAAGGAGCTCAGAGCCGAAGCTGAGCGGCAGACTGGACAACAACTTAAAAGGATAAGAAGTGATCGAGGTGGGAAGTACAGGTCTCATAAATTTGCATCGTTCTGCAAAGAACATAGAATTGTCAATGAGACTACGGCTTCGTACTCTCCTCAATCAAACGGAGTAGCAGAAAGGAAGAACAGAACGTTAACAGAAATGATTAACACAATGTTGTTGACTGCTGGCCTTCCTAAGTACTACTGGGGAGAAGCTGCATTGACGGACACTTTTATTCTAAATAGAGTGCCTCATGCAACTTCAGACATTACTCCTCATGAACTCTGGTTCAAGGTCAGAACTAACTTGAATGTCATTCGAGTGTGGGGGTGTCTAGCGTATGTCAAGCTTCCAGATCTGAAGATTCAGAAGCTTGGGACAAGGACTACTAAGACGATCTTCTTGGGGTATGCCGAGAAGAGTGATGCTTGGAGATTTCTTGATATTGAGTCAAATCATATCATTAAATCTTGCGATACAGAATATTTTGAAGACAAATTTGTAAGGTACAAGAATATTGTTCTTGCGGATGTTCCGGAGAACAATGAGGGTGTGCAGGAAACTGAAGTCTTCAATGAAGATGTGGTCCAAGAAGATGTTGTTGTTAAAATAATGATTGAACCAGAACAAGCTGAGCCGTCAGCTAAGCGTATGAGGAGGCCGAAGGATTTTGGAAGTGACTTTGTCACCTATCATGTGGAAGCTGATCCGTTTACCTATGATGAAGCGATGAAGACCAGAGACGCAGTTTTCTGAAAGGAGACGATTGACAATGAAATTGATTCTATCACCTCAAATAATACTTGGGTGTTGGTTGATCTTTCTGAAGGAGCGAAACCCATCGGATGTAAATGGATCTTCAAGAAGAAGATGAAAGCAGACCGAACTATTGACAAGGTCAAGGCTAGGTTGGTAGCCAAGGGGTTTTCTCAGAAGCAGAGGATTGACTATTTTGACACGTATGCTCCAGTAGCCCGGATGACCACCATCAGAATGTTGATTGCTCTCGCAGCAATACATAAGATGATGATACATCAGATGGATGTGAAAATGGCTTTCCTAAATGGCGAGCTGACCGAAAAGATTTACATGCAACAGCCAGAGGAATTTGTCATCAGGGGTCTTGAAGACAAAGTCTGCAAGTTGGTAAAATTTTTGTACGGTCTTAAACAGGCTCCCAAGATGTGGCATAAGAATTTTGACAAAGTTATAAGGTCAAATGGCTACATGGTCAGCGATACGGACAAGTATGTTTACACGAAGTTCGCTGATGGAAGAGGTGTGATCGTTTGTCTGTACGTAGACGACATGCTTATCCTAGGTACGGATGCTAGCTGTGTCACAGAGACAAAGAAATTTATCTCAAGCAAGTTCAGTATGAAGGACTTGGGGAAAGCTGATGTGATCTTAGGGATCATGATCATCCGGACAGACACTGGACTAGCGCTATCACAGTCTCATTATTTTGAGAATATGATCACTCGTTATGGGTATCGAGATCTTCCAGGGATCGATACGCCATACAGGTGTGATTTGAAGCTGAAGCCTAATTCAGGGGAAAGCGTCAGGCAGCTGGAGTATGCAAGCATAATCGAAAGTTTGATGAATGCTACTACTGCCACAAGGCCTGACATAGCTTTCGCCGTGGGAATGTTGAGTCGTTTCACGAGCAACCCAGGTGCTGAACACTGGAAAGCTGTGAAACGGGTTATGAGATATCTCAAGAAGACTCAGACATATACACTGTACTACAGCGGAGATCCGCCGGCGATACCGATATACTACGACAACCAGGCGACTGCGATGGTGGCATCAAATGACCTCTTTAACGGGAAGAAGAGGACTGTGCGGTTGAAGCACAGGACAGTACACGATCTTATCAAGAGAGGTGTTATTGCAGTGATTGATGTTCGAAGTCAAGAGAACCTGACGGATCCGTTCACCAAGGGCCTCAAGTGCTAGATGGTCGATGACACAGCTTGTAAAATGGGCTTGAAGGCATTCTGATATTGTATTATTGTATTCCTACCATAAAGTTTTATGCTAATAGTTCAAAGAGAAATCTACTAGGCATCTAGCTTTTGGTTCAAGGGATGACCACTAATCGGAAGAATATCAGGAACGGTAGGTACATGTTCTATTGGGCATGGAGAGGTTACGGACCTACAGCCACTGTTGTATACTGTTATTTTTTGCAGAAAACGGTTCCTGTGGAAAGGTTGGCTTAATTGCCTTAATGATTTCTCAGGCAGAGTGAATGCCTGATGTGCTTTACAGGAAGCACGGTAGAGCAGCACTACAAGGAGCGAAACTCCATGCTACAGTGGGGTGACTCCACAATGAGGTTCCTATATGTGGGGTGCTGCCCAGGAATAGAATAAAGCCTCGGCTTTGCAGGCCAAGTCACAGCAGCATAGCACCGCAAATAGACAGTTAGCCTAATGTTGTATGTTAAAATAAAGAGGGGTGTAGTCAGCACTACAAAGAGGAGTTCCTCATGTTACAGTGGCACGACACCACGATGAGGTACCCGGTTAGGGATAAAGCCTCGGCCTTGCAAGCCATGTCGTTGCGGCGTAATACCGCAAAGGAGCCTAAGGCTTCATGCTGGGTAGTTTGGCACTACAAAGAGGCGGTTGCCTCATGCTACAGTAGTATGACACTACGATGAGGTTCCCGGTACGGGGTAAGGCCTCGGTTTTAAGTCATGTCATAGCGGCGTAGCACCGCAAGGGAAGCGCAAAGCGCTTCATGCCATGTCTCTTTATAATGAACTCACCTATAGTGTATGGACAAAGAGATATCAGGCTGTCTCTTGAGGGTAAACTTGTAGATGCCCAAAATTATACACTGAAACCAGGCTGGCACAGGGCCTTTAATGTGTAGCAAGAAGCACATGTAACTACATTATGTGAGTGGAAAGAATTTCAGCTATGATGCAGAATTCAAGGCTTAGTCCATTCTTGTATTATAGTCTGTTGTTTGAACCATACGGGAAGGTTCAAGTTGTCAGCGACATCTCTCCTAATGCATGATGGACAGTTACTGTGGGGAACATTTATACCCATATATATATAGAGATATGTGGAGGATTGTTGGGTTTTGGCCTCTTTTCTCTTTAGAACTTTAGTCCCACATCGGCTAGGCCAAAACAAATGTATCTCTATATATTATCTTTTCTATTTTAGAGATGCACATGTGGTGTGGAGGTGCACATGGGTGTGCCATGTGGGGTTATTTTTCTAATGGAAAAAAGGCTAAATCAACAATAGAAAGCATTCATGCTTTTTGCTCTTGGGAAATTCATTTTCATGGGAGCTAAGCCCCGTAGGGGCTTAGCGACTCGGACTCGGACTCGGACTCGGGCTCATTGGCTCATGAGGCGTAATGTGACATTTTGTTGGCGCACTTTGCACTTAGCACGTCAGCATCGTCGCTAGGCGCATAGTGCGTTTTAGTTGCGCTCGTTGTGCGAGCCACTTGCGCTGCCACGTTGTGCGCCATATTTGCGCGACCAGGGTGCGCGCCAGGGTGCGTGCCAGGTTGCGCGCCAGGTTGCGCACAGGTTGCGCCGGTTGCGCACGTTGCGTACTTTGTGCAAGTTGCGCACGTGGCGCACGTTGCACGAGTGGCGCAAGGTGGCGCAGGTCGCGCAGGTTGCGCAGTGGCGCAAGTTGGCGCAAGTGGCTCAGTGCGCGGAGTGCAAGGAGCACAGGGTGCGCACAGTTGGCGCAACTTGCAGCAGAACGTGCGTTTGCATGTTCTGGGCGGTTGCTACATGTTCGGGGTAGTTTTTACCACGTCCATAACTTTGTGGCAACCGAACAGTTGCTGCAGGGCCTATATAAGGCATCCTCTCTCTCTCAAGGCTAGACATATACAAGTAAGAGAAGCCACCACAGAAAGTTTGCGAAGTATTTTTTAACACAAGTAAACAGAGAATTCAAAAGTGTTCTTTAACACTGTTCTGATCGGAATTTGCTTGCGAATTCCAGCAGCCTTCGAGAGAGAGGAAAGGCGCCGCACCAGCTTTGCTTTTGCACGGGAGTTCGTGTCCATCCGAGGAGTCAGAAGAGCAGGAGTGTTCCAAGTTCTCCGACGAACTTGTTGGTTCCTGGAAGCTGTTCGTGTAGGGCGAATAAAGCTTTGAGCAACGGTGATTATTCACCCCAGCATGAGATCTTCCATCTTTCGCCAGTCACCTTCTTCATTGCTGCCAGTAATTCTGATTGTATCTTCTTTTTAGAAGTACTACAATCGATTGCTGTTGATTACGAAATCTTTTTAGATTCTCGTAATTCAGGATCACCTTCCTTGAAGTGTTGATTTGAAATATTGTCTTTACAATCGTTTCATATTCTCAAATTTTCCATCGAAAAAATTGTGTCCCGGCAATAACAATTCTTATCATTAACCAATTGTTTCAAAGTCGAAGCCATAGAGATATTTATATATATATATCAAGCATGCATGCATGCATTCAAAATATGATTAATTGTATGGACAATGAAATTCCACTGGTTCAAAGCAATGATGTTAGATTCTTCTTTGGATGGCAACTTGGTCACGTAAGGACACCACTTCCAGTCTTTCTCACCTTTAGTTTTGTCACTTTAGTAGAGTATGTAGTCCTCTGCTCTTCCTCCCAAGTACCTAACCTAACCAATGACGAGGATGAGGATGACGATGAAGATGAAGATATGGCGATACGAGCCGACCAGCCATATATAGGAAAGCAACCAAAGGTCCCATACTTGATTATTCCATTCCTCTTTCACTCGCCTCATCCGGATAGCATATTGTCGTTTTAGAATCTAAGAAGTTGGCCCATGCCATGCCTTCCATCTGTAGCTACCTTTATTTTATTAAATCAGAGATAAATTTGGTTTAGATCACCGCAATTTTCTGCAAATTTACACGATGAATAACCCAACCCAACCAAACTCGTATACAAGTTCCTGAAATAAATTTCAAGTATTTTCGTATCCTTAACTCTTAAGAAAAATTGTACGACACACGAGTTAAGAACAGATACAGCTACCAGTTGCGATGCATGCATATGCCAGAGACCAATCAGGATTTGACATGTGGATTTCAACCCTTACAAGTGTCCCATGAGGAAATTTTCTAAGAATCGATCTACTCGGAATTCAAGTAACTTATCATATCCTCTTGTACAACAAGATTCCCTCCTCTATATTTTGTTGCTGGGGGTTCTTTGGATGTACGAAAGTGTAAAAATGAAAAAGTGTAGTCTGCGTAGTGTAGTTTGCATTACGCGATATGTACGTATAAGTTTTGACTTTCAGAATATTATTTGGATGGTCGAATTGGATGTGAAGAAAAGAAAGAGTTCGGTTATTTGGATTAAGTTCAGCTCTTTGGATGGTTGTTGAAAGTGGATGTTGCTTATCCCTAAATTTTTTTTTGCATAAATAATTGTCATTTAAACTTAAATATTACAATATAAAATTTATCAAATAATTATTGTTTATTTTAATCGACAAATAGTTATTGAATGTAAAATTTCTGAAATTAAAACTAAAAATTTCAAAAAATTGTATTGAACACAAATTTCATTGGCAATTACTGTAATAGTTTTCCAAAATTTAATTTACTCCAATATTTTCTTACACTTTTTTTAGGTTACACCAAAATTTAATTTACTCAAAAAATTACTTTTCCACGTTCGTGCAACCAACGAACGAACTCCCCTTCTTCCTCCCCACTTACTCTAATTTTACTAGGAGGTGAAAAGTGACATTTTTTCAACCGACATGAAACTATAAAGTGCCAAATAAAAAAAAAAATCACTTTTTCACTCTTACAACCGGAAATCGACCGAGTTCACAAAAAAAACTCTGAGTTCACTATAAAACTGCAAACGCGGCCGAGTTCACTGACACGAGACTCCCATCGGCCCCTTCACCCAAAAACTGAAGTGAGTTTCACCGGCATGAAACTGCAACCGAGTTCACACTCTTGCAACCAAACACTTGAACTCGAGGGAGTTCAGGTGAGCTACGAATAAATCTCCAAATCTGGCCCACTTTTCTCCCAACAAACATACCCTTAGCACTACAAAAATTTATCGATTTAGCGACGGCTATATCCGTTGAAAATCCTTCGGTAAATGTAATTACCGACAGATGGTCGACGGATATTGGTTAAAAAGGGTCGTCGGAAAAAGCCTCGTCGCTAACTACAATCCGTCGGCAAGTTGTCGCCAAGCGACGAATTAGCGACGGACTGCCGTCAACCATACTCGTGCAGTTTGCGACGACTCGCCGACGGATTACCGTCAAATCACGTATCAAAAGAAGTAATGACGTATCACTTACCGACGGACATATCTGTCGCTATGTGGTCGGTAACTGCATATCAGACAGTTTCTGATACACAATATCCGTCGCTAATCCGTCGAAATATATTCGATAAATGCGTATCAGAGAGTTTCTGATACGCAAATTATGTCGCCAATCAGTCGCGAATGGTCGCTAAGTTTTGACGGATTCGTGACGGAATACCGACGGAATATCCATCGACCAGGTTCTGTGAATTATTCATATTTCTAGAACATTGGCGACGGATAATCCATCGTTACTCCGTCGTGAATCGTCACTAGACCGTCGCCAATCGGTCGCCCGTTTAGCGACGGATTATCCGTCGCCAATTTTTTATCGACTACTAGCGACGACATACCGACGGAATATCCGTCGACCCTGTCCTGTGAATATTTCATATTTCCAGAACCTTGGCGACGGATAATCCGTCAACTTTTAGTCGCGCATCCGTCGCTAACTGGGAATCCCCCAGTTAGCGACAGATAGTCCATCAAAAATTGGTCGCCAGTCCGATGGTATCTAGAAAATATTTGAAAAAAATAGCATAAAACTGAGCATTCCAAATATACACAATTCCAATCAGGCATCATACACAAAACACACAAATAAACACACAAATTGTTCCCACAAAAACACAAATAAATAGAGCATTCCCAATATACACAATTCCCAATATCCAATATCCACCAACACAAACAAAATAATCCCAAGCATTCAAATTGTTCACAAAAAACACACAAATATTCAATATTTAAACATTTTTCAAAATATCCAATATCCACCAACACAAACAAAATAATCCCAAAAATACAAACATCAACGACGAGGGGTGTGATCGTCCACTGGTGGTGGTACTCCCTGCCGCGCCCGACTCATATACTCGTCCACCAAGTACGGCGGCAATCCCTCGAAGACATGGTCTGGAAGTTGGCGCAGCTGCTCTGGCGTCATCATGTCAAGGAGGGCCGTCAAAGTAGGAGGCGGTACGATAGGGGCAGCAGGGTCAAAAGAGATATGCCCGGCGGAAGAAGCACCGGCAGCACCAGTAGACGGACCGGGAGCAGACGGACCGGCAGCACCAATAGAAGGACGCAGGTACGTGGACAACTGCGTCCGAATCTCCGACACCGCCTCGTTCAGATGCGCAAGCTGGGACCTCACATCATCGTCTGCCGGGGCCGCGGGAGGAGGCGAGGGAGGTGGAAATCTTAGAATCGCCAAGTACAAATTAGCCAGGGAGCCGACTCCGTACATGCGCCCTTTCCTATAGCCACCGACGGTATCTACGAATAAGTCGTTGTAGCGAGTAGCCGTAGAAGAGGGCGTCCCGACGAGGTCGTTTCGTCGATATCCTCCGGAGCAGATGGCTGAATCCGACTAAGGGCCTCACGATACGCAGCCTATGAAATAAATATGTTTATGATGCTATAAGTTTACCTAAGTTATAATCTAAATCCTATGTTACCCTAAATTATAGTCTGAATCCTAAGTTTACCTAAGTTATTGTCTGAATCCTAAGTTTACCTAAGTTATTGTCTGAATACTTATAATTCTAACATAAATCTCATAAACGTAAGTACTTACATCCGTTTCCTTGGCCCTTTCGTCGACGAAGCTCCCGTCCTTCCGCCTCTTGTGGATATGCTGGAATACATCGTGCATGGTGACCGAGTCAGCAGGTTTTTCCTTCTTCAACGTCTGTTGGGTCTGTATACGAAATATTTATAGAATTTAGTTAATTAAGAATATTAATAGTACCGAATAAGATAGTGAATGAATTTGCGGTATCTCACCAGATCTGCAAGCGTCGCTGCGTGGGGCTTTGATCCTCCCGTATGTAGCCCCGTGGCCCGTCGGTTCGCTTTCGCTTTTTTCGATTTCTCCTTGAAGGCAGGAGTATCCATCTTCTCCAACATCTGCTCATAATAGTCCTGCCGGAGCCACTCCTTCTTCGAATGCGCCATTTAAAGGTCATGAACTGCATCCCGGATCTTCTTCCCGACGGCGCTTCTATAGGTCTTGCGGATCGCCTTCTCATGATGGACGGGCCACCAGTATGTCCTCTGACATATAAATTCAATTATCACGATATTAAAAAAATATTTAATTAAAGTGTAATTAATAATTAACCATAATATATATATATATACACCCTCATCTCGATGAGCCAGAGGTACTGCAAGTCTTGGGGCACATCAGAAAATTGACGTAGGGGCCATGGTAGTTGGTCCGGATAATCTGCCCTAGAAGCCTGGTAGCATCCCACGGGAAAAACCTACAAAGAAGCAACGACTGAATTATTAACTTGAATAAATGAAACAAATTTATTAAATTTACTTACATGTTACCCGCGGACCATAGCTCTCGTCGGAACACGCCCATCGGCCTCTCTGGTAGCGTGGGCGGATCCGCTCCTCCGCGCATGTACTCGCCATTCACCGAATGTAACTGAATGTGGGGGTACTCCGGAGCCCACTGTCGTTCAGCCGTTGGTAGATCCACTAGTGGATCCGCTGGTGGATCCGCTGGCAGAACGGATCCGCTAGCAGATGGAGACCCCATCGATGAATGTGTCGATAGCCCCTGGGTAGATCGACGGCGGGATGAGTCTGTGCCCGGGGTACTCTCCGGGTCGGGCTCGCTAGATGGGGACACCGCCCGGGAAGGCTGAATACGACCACCACCACCACGAGCACCACCACCACGGCCAGTACCACCAACACCACCACGGCCCGCACCACCACCACGACGAGTGCTAGCCATCAGCAGGGCGACGAGTGATGCTGCGAAAAAAAGAACAACTAGGAGTACAATCTGCAACAAGAATATGCAAAATTTTAAACTAAATGCATATAAGTTAGTTATAAGTGCTTTTATGAGGTCAAACTAAAATCACGTAATTAAAAGTGTTTTTAATATATACTGATATTTAATCTAATTATCGTCTTCGTCCTCGTCCTTAGCCTCGTCCTCATCCTCATCATCGACTTCATCTGTATCCTCATCCTCATCAAGTTCTTCTTCTTCTTCTTCAGCCTTATCCTCAATAGTTGGGACAAGACACCTCTTTCTTTTCTGGTTGACAGCTAAGTCTTGTGTATCAATCTTTTCCTTCCCTCTATTTTCTTCAATAATATTTTTAACATCCATGGTATCCGAATGTTGTACTAAGTATTGGGACTTTTCGATCTGATCCTCTTGGTATGCTGGGTCTCCAACGTTGAATGTATTTCTAGATTTAATCTTGCATACTGCCCACCAGTCAAATCGATCCCTACGACGCCTTGGGTAGCTTGTATAGTAGACTTGAATAGCCTGACTTGCTATCGCAAACGTATCGGACCCTCTATACCTCCTACGATGATTTATATCGACGAATCCAAATTGTTTATCGATTCTCCAACCGATATTTGGTGTCGTATCGAACCACTCAATTTAACATCTCAATATGCATATCATATGGGGTACTATATTGTAAATCTATAATATCCCGAAACACTCCATAATAGTCAATATCCGGCTCGTCGTCATAGATGGTGCCTCTTATGCAAACACCAGAATCCTTGGTATTGAAGCTGTCATTGAGAAATTTAACATTTATAGTATTCTGAGTTTCCTTAAACTTGAAGCCATTAACGACATAGCCTGGCCAAGTCTTTGCATGCTTCTTCGATCCCAATGCCAGATAACGAATACTATCATTTGTGAGTGTTGTTTTAGGCAATAAAACCTGTAAACAAATATTGATAATTTAAATATTTAGATGCATATATTTTAATGGTAGCCACATAAATTATTATCTCAGTTACTTACGTATTTGTAAAACCAGGATGGAAAGGTACAATCAACCTCTCTTTGAAGTCCTTCATCGATAATATCGGGTGTCCTCATTTGGACTTCATCTCTAAATACACTGTTAGAGAGTAAGAATAAGTGTAGTCAGTTACTTCACCAAATTAGAGATTATAACGAGTGTAAGTGTAGTCACTTACTTCTCCAAATCTCTCACTTCTTGTATGTCACAATTTAATAAGACATATCGGTGAGCGGCATCATACTCATCATCAGTCAACCACCTTTCTTACTAGTCCCAATAGGCTTGCCCCTTACAATGAATATACCTCCATCCTCAACGTCCTCATCATTCCTTTGAGGTCTATTTCGATTTGTCTTAACATGAGTATCAAAATAAATGGAGCAGAAGTTTGATACCTCCTCAATAAGATATGCTTCGCATATCGAAGCCTCTATATGAGCCTTGTTGCCAACTTTCTTCTTTAAGTGGTGTAGGTATCTAGAGAGAGAAATTATCAGTATAGTTAAAAATGAAATTCAACTTAAATTATATCGATTTTTATGTACCTCTCAAATGGGTACATCCATCGATAATGAACAGATGCACCGACACGGGCTTCGTATGCTAGATGAATCGGTAGATGCTCCATGCTGTCGAAGAAGCCCGGAGGAAATATTTTCTCTAACTTGCAAATTGTTAAGACAATCTTCTCCTCAAGTTCAACCATGTGTTGCACCGTCAACTTAGTTGAACAAATATTCCTGAAGAATGTAGATAGCTCGGCCAACGGAACCCATACAGAAGAAGGCAACAACTCTCTCAACACAATGGACAGTAATCTTTCCATAAATATATGGCAGTCGTGACTTTTCATTCCCGTTGGCTTGCGTTCATTGAGATCAACGCATCTAGACAAATTCGACACATAGCCGTCGGGAAATCTTAAAGTAGATATCCGCTTGCAGATTATTAATCTATCTTCCTTGCTCAATGTGTATTGTGCTACCGGCTTAGTTAATTGTCCACCAGCTCCCCTTTTTATCAAGTTCAGATGAGGACGCTTGCATATCTCGGCAATGTCTTGTCTTGCTTTTGGATTGTCCTTCGTTCCTTTAATATCCATGACGGTATTGAAGATATTATCGAACACATTCTTTTCGATATGCTTGACATCAAGATTATGCCTTATAAGATTATCTTTCCAATAAGACAAGTCCCAGAAGATACTCCGTTTGGTCCAATTATGGCTTTGTCTGAACCCCTCGACACAATTGTTCGATAGATATTCAATTACGGAGGGCAAGTCCTTTACATCACCCCAAATATCGTATCCCAACAATCTGGCAGGCGAATGAGAAAATTCTTGTTTTCCAACTCTGAACACGTTCTTGTTCTTTCTCTAAGGATGGCTCGCGAACAGAAATTGACGGTGACAGTCAAAGAAAGAAGTTTTTCCTCTATGCTTAAGGCAGAACGCCTTACTATTTTCCATGCATATCGGACAAGACATCCTGTCGTGAGTACTCCATCCCGACAGCATATCATATGCTGAAAAATCATTTATTGTTCACATCAGTGAAGCTCTCATCTGAAAATTCTATTTCCTGGAAATATCATAGGTCGTGACGCCGATCTCCCACAGCTGTTTAAGCTCATACACCAACGGCTATAAATATATATCGATGTTCTTTGTCGAATTTTTGGGACCCGGTATGATAGCTGTCAAGAACATATAAGGAGTCTTCATACACATCCATGGTGACAGATTGTAAGGGGTAAGAATGACTGGCCAGTAGGAGTATTGAGATCCGGACTGCCCGAAAGGGGCGAAGCCATCAGAACATAGCGCCAACCGTACATTTCTAGGCTCTGCAGCAAAATCTGGATGACACAAGTCAAAATATTTCCACGCCTCTCCGTCCGAAGGATGTGACAATTCTCCATCGTCCTTTGTGCATTCTTCGTTGTGCCACATCATGTGTTCAGCTGTATTCAGAGACATATACATCCTCTGCAAGCACTTCGTGATCGACAAGTAATGTATATACTTGTAAGGACGTCCTTTCTAGTTGACTTTTCTTTTTTCTTTACTGGCTTGTAACGATCTGTATTACAGAAGCTGCAACTTTCTATGTCCTCCTTCTCCTTGTAGTACAACATACAATCGTTGCGACAACAATCTATCTTATCGTACCCCAGTTCCAGTTTTTGGACCATCATCTTTGACTTGTAGAAGTTTTTTGGGTGATCTTTTGATTCCTTCGGTAAGATCTCTCTCGCTAGTTGTGTAATCCGATCATAGCAAGCTTGTAGCAAGTTAAAATTAGACTTTATGCTCAATAACTGCATTGTCACTGACAGTACGGAATGAATATCACAACCAGGATGTAGATGAGTATATGTATCCTGAAACATATCATAGAACTCCTTTGCCTCGGGATTAGGATCCTCCGGATCAAAATTAAGCCCTGCCGCATCGTACACCATATCTCGTGCAAGGTTCTGCAGGTCTCCATAATCAATAGAGCATCCTTCGTCTTCGATGACAAAATTCGTTGCAGCATTATCATTAAAAGCATAAGTAGCAGCATTCGCAACCTGTCTTTCCGTATATAGTTTACCTTGCGATGACCACATGTCATAATCACGTACAAAACCCTTACGGGTCAAATGATCTCTCACAGTCACCACTTCTTCGTAACGTCTATTGCGATAATTACGACATGGACACTTGATTTTGGTACCGTCCATGTACAGAGCTTTGCTCATGGCATACTTAAGAAACACTTCCACGCCTGCCTGAAAATCATCACTCATACCTATTCTGCTCTCGTGTTGTCGTTTGTAGATCCATGTACGATCAAAGAAGTAACGATCCATCGCAGATTGGAGGTAAAAATCTGTATCATAAGACTAACAAAATTACTATGTAATCATGTACTCACCAATAATCGGATGTAACTGGAGTCCTTGGGCCCTCCGGGGCCTATCGTGCAGTAATTGGTGGATCCGCTGGGATAGGCCGGATGTACTTAGTATCGACCATATCAGATTAGTATCGCTCTATCGGTTTGGTATAGGACGTATCAGATTGGTATTGGCCTTAACAAATTGGTATCGGCCTATCCGATATGTACATGTATCGGTCGTATAGCTAGGATTCAAATTAGCCTTATCGATTTAGTATTGGTCATATCCGATAGGTATCGGCCGTGTCGGATTAGTATCGACCGTTTCGGATTAGTATCGTAGAAGGTTTAGTAACAACTGTACTTGGATTTCTCTCTTCTCGAGCTAGAATACCATTATAAGAGAGTAACCAGATCGTGATTGGCCAGTAACAGTAACATACATGCTTCATTTTCCATTAGAAAAAGCGAGATTGAAAAGGAAGCATGTATGTTCTGTAACTGGCCAACTACGCTCTCGTGACTCTTTTGTAATGGTAATCTAGCTCTAGAAGAGAGAAATCCAAGTACAGTTGTTACTAAACCTTCTACCATACTAATCGGATGCTGCCGAAACTAATCCGATATGTCGATACCAATCGGATATGGTCGATACCGAATCGATAAGGCCAATACGAATCCTAGCTATATGGCCGATACATATCGGATAGGATGATACCAATTCGCTAAGACCAATACAAATCGATACGGCCTATACCAAACCGATAGACCGATACTAATCCGATACGGTCAATACTTATAAGTACCTACGGTCGAGAAGGTTGATCTGCTGGTACATCCATGTACGATCAACGAAGTAACGATCTATTTCAATTTGGATGTGAAAATCTGTATCGTAAGATAAACTAAACATAATTAGTTCGATACCGATACCGATTTTGATACTCAACGAAATAGTCTGATACCGATACTAATACCGATACCGATACCGATACAGATTGGTGGTAGGACGAGCCATAATCCGCTGATTTGGTTTTGGTTTCGGTTTCGGTTTCGAACATACTAAAGTTTAAAAAATTCGGTTCGATTTTGGTTTTCAATATACTAAATTCGGTTCGGTTTCGGTTTTCAATATACTAAATTTACTTATTCGGTTTCAATTTCGGTCCAAAGTTTATATATACTCCTATATATATATATATTTTTATATTCGAGGAGTATATATATATATATATATATATATATATATATATATATATATATATATAAAATATATATATATATATATATATATATATATATATATTTTTATATATAATATATATATATAATCGAAAAAAAAATATATATATATATATATATATATATATATATATATATATATATATATGTGTGTGTGTGTGTGTGTGTGATATATATATATGTGTGTGTGTGTGTGTGTGTGTGTGTGTGTGTGTGTGTGTGTGTGTGTGTGTGTGTGTGTGTGTATGTGTGTGTATGTGTGTATGTGTGTGTGTGCGACGAATATATATATGTGTTGTGTGTGCCGAATATATATAAATATATATATATATATATATATATATATATATATATATAAAATATATATATATATATATATATATATATATATATATATATATATATATATATATATATATATATATATATATTATGTGTGTGTGTGTGTGTGTGTGTGTGTGTGTGTTCCGACTCCCCGAGGCCAGACCCTAACCCCCTCCCCCCTCCCCCCGCAGCCCACCTGTAGCCCCTCTTCCCAAAATTTTTATAATATTTTTATTATTTATTTTAATTAATGGTGATTTTTAGATTTTATAGAAAATTATTTAGTTAATTATTACGGTAGATGATTTTAGCCACAGTTGAGATTTGGATTGCAAGGTGACTAGGAATCATGGCACGGATAGTGCAGTGGCGTACTTTGACTAGTTTTTAGCCATGGTAGAGGAATGTCGAGCCATAGGAGTGTCCTAACTAGGAAAACTAGGTCAAGTTATAGCATGACCCTTATAAATAAGTTTAATTAATTATTATTATATTTATTGACTTGTAGGAGACCCGTTTGTGTCGATTTAGCCCGAGTTGATCCCAAACCGATGTACTCAGGTAGTGTGTCTAAGGACCTCTATGTAGATGTTTGGTTGGTATCTAGTTAATTATATCTTGTGGTCTAGTATGCCATATTACGAGTTATGGTTATGATCAAAGTTTTGTTATAATATATATAAGCATATACTATTTTAGTTGATAATGTGGTGAATTATTTCCTTAAACATGTATTTTGGAATGTAGAGATTTATGTAGGCCATGCAGGTATATACATGTGCATATATATGATTACATTCCTGATATAACTAGGCTTTATACAAATATATGTATGTATAATTATCTAAGTTAATTTTATATAGCCTATTATACAAATGGGGATTCCAATATGGTAACTAAGGTTTATTTGTAACATTTAATTGTTATATTGAGATTTATAATTTATACGTGTATACGTATACGTATAAATATATAAATATATATTATACATGTGTATGTGTGTTTGTATATATGAATATATAAATATATATAGGTGTGTTGTATATATAAATATATATATATATAAATATATGTGCATAATTGTATATATATATATATATATATATATATATATATATATATATATATATATATATATATATATATATATATATATATATATAAATGTGTGTATGTGCATATATATTAATATATATATTAGCATGTATATACATATATGTATATATATAGTTATATAAGTCAATTATTTTCCAAATAAGAAAAAAAAATGCACAGGAGACCAAAAGGAGTTCCCAGCCCAGCCTAGCTGGTACACCCTAAGCCCAAACTAGTACCAGCCGACCCCTCCTCCTCTAAAAACCCCACACCCGAGAGTAATTCTCAGCCCAAGCAAGAAATCCCACCCCTGAACCCGAGCACAGCAGAGCCGAACCATATTTATAACACCGTATATAAGAGATCGGAAGATCGACAGTTTGAAACATCGAAACCCTAAACCATCAAACCGCCGCGCCATCCCCACTCCACGGGCAACCTCCCCGGACATCTATGCAGCCGTGCAGGGGGGCAGATCGGCCAGCGCGGCCTAAGACAGCAACCGCGCCGACAGCAATGGCGGTTTTGGCGGTTGAGAGGGCTGACTTCGCACGGAGTTTTGTCAACGATCAGTCGACCGTTTGCCGAGCCGATCGCTCAGGTATGGCCTCAGTATAACCACCTTCATGTTCCTTCAAATAGACTTAATTGTGGTGCCCTAGGTTGACCGAGGAATCTATGCCAAAGTTGGCGAATAACTGTTCGAAACCGAACAGTTTTGTAGATAAGGGACCTAACTTGGAAGGCGACGTATCGTCGATCCATCGACTAATTCAAAATTTGTGTTTCAACAGAGTCATAGAAGACCTATAGGAGATGGAAACCCCATCATTAGTTTGATTTCTAGTGGATCATACAGTAAGATAAATGGGATGGAAAATCGAGAAAAACCTATGAAAACAATTTTCGAAAATTAGAAAATTCATCCACACGACGTACGTCCCGCCAAATCGGGCGACGTGGTCATGAACCGAAAGCATCGAAAGCTGCGTATCGGCTTCGTGGTCGTGTGAGCTTTGACGGAATTCCAATTGGTCGCGTGTACGCGACGAATTTGATGCGTATCCGTCAAAATTCATCGTATCGTGCACTTTGCAAATTTCTCAATTATTTTGTGCACGCTCGTCAGATCGAGACGAAACTTGCGCCAACAGGACCGTATCGTTTTTTTGGTCCTGCATGCCAAGTTTGGTCCGATTCTGAGACTGTTGATAAAATTACCGTTTTGCGGGCCCCGCGGTTCCACTCAACGGGCGATTTTGTGCACGGCCCGCCGGAATCCAACTCTGGACATACGGTTGGGTTCGTATCGAAAAATTGGATCCGTAGATATGTAGTTTGACGACTTTAGAGACCGTTGACGCTGGCACATTTTTCGGTGCAAAACGGGTCCAACGGCGGACATCGTTTTGACCCAAAATTACCGTTTTGCCCCTGTGTCCAGAATTGGACTTAAGGACAGGCAATCCTAGCTAATTTGACTATTCTAAAAACATTGGTAATGTTTATTTCAGCTTCCGGGGATTGTTGTACGGGTTTTGACTATTATGGCTCATTGAGTAGTTCAGATTTGTCGGTTTCACCAGCAAAGGACCATAGGCAAGTACAGTTTAGTGTCTGCATTTCGATATTGATTTTTACTATATTTTATTGATTAGCCATTGGTTATATGATTTTTATACTCTATTATAAATTGTTGAGTCGGAAATGAGAAGTACCAAGGATGTGTGATCCGACCATAGACAGTGCTTATTTTCTGCAGTAGATCTCGTAGACAGTGTTTATTTTTATGCAGTAGATCTCGTAGACAGTGTTTATTTTCTGCAGTAGATCTCGTAGACAGTATTTATTTTCATGCAGTAGATCTCGTAGACAGTGTTTATTTTCTGCAGTAGATCTCGTAGACAGTGCTTATTTTCTGCAAGTAGACCTCGTAGACATTATTTAATTTCTGCTAGTAGACCTCGTAGACCGTGCGGTGTAGCACCCCAGACCGATCACATGTCAAAAGTACTTCTAACAGTTGGGGAAAGTTGTTTTGTGTCTATTTATTGATATTGGTTTTCCGTATTTACTGTTTATTTTCAAAACTCATGATTGATGTCTAACCTTTGTTTTATAGTCATTTTCTTTATTTGAAATTGCATTCAGTGAATTGTGCTCGTTCCATTCCTGACTGGAAACTAACATTTTCAGGTTAGCCGTGGATTCACTTAGCTTGGGGAGTGACGGAAATACTTGCAGACAAAAGTCTGGAGACTAGCTAGATAGTTGAGTTGTAGTCATTCAGTTGTACAAGTTTATATTTTCTACAAATGTAAAACTTGTGATCATTGTAAGTTAAATTAATTTTATGAATGAGTATTATTTGTGATTCTGATCTTCATTGCCGTGATAGCGTTCTACCACCGACACTGCGGCGTAGGCTGGCCTGGACACGTCTCGTATCCGTTTAAAAAAAAAGGGTGCGGGTCGTGACAAGTTTTTGTGGTAGCCCATGCAGGTCAGTCTTTGCAAATCATGCAAACTCGTGATAGTACTTAAGTTAGTCGTACTATTGCGAGCCTGCGACTAGAAATGCTCATTCACGAATTAGAAATTAATTTAATTTACGAGAATGACTAGGACTAGGAGTCCCTTACACAAATTTACCAATGGGTAGTCTAGGCCATGCAATGTAGATAAGGAGTTATTAATTTTGATAGTTTATCAGATCCCTATAGGTACATTATTATCTCTTGATACGACGATGTAATCCAATTTGGATAGTTTATTTCCTTGGTAAGGCAGGGCTTCATAGAATTAATGATCTAGCCTTGATAGATTATTCAATTCATTCTCTTGCCTCCTTGGATATCGTCACCATATCTTAGTCTAGATTGCCCATTTAAAATCATATTTTGCCGTAAGGGAATAGTTTAAAATTCCTGATTCGGTTATTCAAATGCAAATCTCGAGTTAGATTGATCCAAAAATTTTCTTCCATGGTTCGAATACACATGAAAGAGATACCAGAATGTTTGTAGTTCTTTGTCTTCAGTTTATTCCTCCCTGTGCAATCTAATATTTTAAAGATTATGACTGATAGGACAAATATTTATGTCTTATTTCATAGTCAACTTGTTTGAATCTCTAGAAGCTCAGGGATTTATTTACAGATATAGTTACGAGAATGTTAGTTAACTCATACTGGCAGGACAGCAGCGCACTGTCGCCATTTATTTAAATTTTGGAGACTAGGGATTCACTGCAGCCAGCAGCGCACTGGCGAGACACAACCCCTAGAGGTGAAATTAGTTTAAGAAAATATAGGTGATAGATTATTGCCAAAACTATGGCTAGTGGTCCTCTCTTGATCGTTGATACCCTTGAGCCAATATTGGGTAGAGTTAAGAGGTGTTCGATTTTGTATCATGTTGAGTTACGAAACCAAGGGTTTACCACAGCCAGAGTATACGGGCGAGGCGTAATCCGCGATGAAACGACTTCAAACATGAATACAAGTTTAGGATACCATGGAGGATAGGACAGTGCCATGTATGTTCTATAAGATCCGAAGCCAATAGTAGTGGAAGCTCTGTGAGATTGGGTAGCGTGTCTCCCGATCTAGCATTTCGTGATCCTTGTGGCCTATCGACGAGGATATTGTTTGACGCCAATAGGTTTACCAAGAATATAGAGTTTAGAGGTTCATAACCCATTAGTCGCCAAGGCATTATGGATAAGAAGATAGTAGGATAATCGTGTAAGCAAGAACGCCGGGTAAGGTTTGATTCTCACAAAACTCAAACTACTTGTAACTCCTTTCAAATTCTCGCGTACTTGTAATTTGACTATTTGACCAATGTTGCTATCACGGCCTAGTTTTGCAAGCTTACTCTTTATCGAGCTTGATTCAAGACATATATTTATTGGGGACGCCCACTAACTTATTGTCTAATCTGAATCAGTGTATTATGGTCTGATCAACCATGATGCATTTGGTTCGCACTTTATTTAATTACCCTACGTGGATTGAGATATAGATGTATCTAGGATCTCATCCGCGACTGCTTTGACAATTTCTCTTGAATTGTACGTTCGTCTTTGGATCACGTGATTGTATTCAGTAACATCTTTCTTGAACTCTTTATTGTTTTGTCTCTCACTGATTTGGAAAGACAGAAGCTCGTAATTGGTAGAGAGATACCGAGTATCCCCATGGCTATGGTAGTTGTATACACGAGGGTAACTATCGTCAGCCAGCCATGTGATTGAGTTACTCGTTCTCCTCTCGACCCCAAACTGTTATCGGGACTTTCTAGCTACCTAAATTTGAGAATGATTAGGGTTTTACCCTTAGTCGAAATACCAACCCAAGAGACCATCTATCCTCAAGGAACCAATTGTTGTGAGCCTCTAACTATTTGCTGGAAGCTTGCATTAACTAGCAATCCTTAAACCTTAACCCAACCGTTCCTCGACCAAAGCCCACAGTTTAGACATGAGATGAATAGACAAGGATAAGGATAATTATTTACCGTGACTATGGTAGATGCTCATCCCGAGATTGGATTCCAACAAATATTACCCTAGTTATGTAAATTTTATTATTAAGACCTAACTAGTGTTGGAACACCACAGTCACTAGCTTAGCCAATACCATGGCTTAAATATCCTGTCGTATTATGATCTACCAGTTGTCAACAGCAATACACGATCATTACAGCTCTTGTGACAATAGTCTGGCAAGCTTGAACCGTGTAGAGTTTCATGACTCAGTTGTTAGAAATCTTTTAGATGATGTGCCTTAGAGTTGGTTACCCCATCGGAAACTCTTGTGTACTGTGGACGAGTAGGTCATTCTATTATATCGACCATGTGTCATCGTACACACTCGTTTTCTATTTAACGAGGAACGATTCTTGAGTTGACTCATATCTACTGTATTCCGTTACGTCGTGCCTTATTCTTTATTAACAAGAGTCGGGGTACAGTATCCGGACTTTGAAAATTCTTCTGACCTCATTATTCCTAAGGCCATGACTTAGCTTCTAAGGTGGGTAGACTGTAAACTTCCTAAAGTTTGGAATAAACAAGGATTACCTAGTGATTTATATAATTTCCATTAGGATGACAATTAGTGTCCCATGGACTCCCACTTTCCATTTAGACTATTTTGTGTCTCTGGCCGTGTCATTAATATTCGGAGCACGAGACCAGCTGTTACCCTCCAACAAACTTCATATGCTAGATCTAGATGAGTCCACCTTTATCTAGGTATATCATGTCCCACTCAAACACGTCCCCTTGTACTCTATTTTTATGGTACGATTTTTAAGACGATAGGACTAGCTATAACCCTTACCGTAACAACGGTATACTTTTCGACTTTCATTAGAGCTTCAACCCCAACTCAAACCTTTCGACCCACTATATGGTTGTGACCTACTGGAAGCCCACTACGCACATGTCACTAGTGTGCCATTTAATTGTGTCTTCTTGTGCTACTTAAACATAAAAGACACGGAAGGCACATCTTCAGGGCTTACAAAACCTATTTTACCAATCCGACTGCCCAACTAGCTCAACCCTTGGGTAGAAACCTATTCTAGGTTACCCTAAACTAGTAGTTATAGTTTTATCTTGAGATCTTGTTCAGTCCATATAGATTGAAGCCCAAGGTTCATTCAACCGACGACTGATGTCCAATTGGGGAACCAATTAAGACCCAGTAATACCCATACCACTATATTTGGACTATAAAGCCGAACCATTTGAAATAGGTCCCCATACCTATTATGTAGCCTCTCCCTTTTTTGAATAAGAGGTCATTCGTAACCCATGGTCCATCTACCTAGAAGTTGCGATATGATCTTGTATTGCATATATATATCCCTTGTTTGTGTGTTTAGATAACCTCGGAAAAGATCACAATCTTGATTTCTCAAATTCAGTCCTATTTTAGAATGTTGTCTAAGACTCCGAGAACAGAATTTCTATATTTCACGGATTGCTAGCCCCTCTAAGGAATAAGGGTTCTATGATTTAGCAAGCGACTGGACTAGAGTAGCCCAATCTAGCAAATAAGCCAATGGTTCATAGACTTTCATTCTATCCGCATCATTGGATACTCTCTACTGCTCGTAAAATTTCATAAATGCTCTCGATTATTCTTCTTTATCTTCCTGTCCTTCCTATTTCAGAGTGACGAAGGGTCACGCTTATTAGAATCTACCAATATTTTTTAGCTACCGGTATAAGTTGTTGCTTGTTAAATTTTTGGATTGCTTGATAGATAAGAGAGGTTATAGGTGCCATGTACAGTGGATAACTATTGATAGCAATTTTAGCAATTAGTTGGATGATTATAACTTTTAAGTGACATGAGATTTGAGGGAGTAGTGTGACCAAAGGTGGGTAGAAGTCCTCGAGGTTTTGATAATTATAAATGGCTAGAGAGGGTTATAAAATATTTTTTGGAGAAATTAAATTTGAGGAGATGAAGGTATACTTTGATTTTTTTAAGGCATAATTATGAATTAGAATTTCGAGGACGAAATTATTTTTAAGGTGGGTAGATTTGTAGCCCCTCTTCCCAAAATTTTTATAATATTTTTATTATTTATTTTAATTAAATAGTGATTTTTAGATTTTATAAAATATTATTTAGTTAATTATTACGGTAGATGATTTTAGCCACAGTTGAGATTTGGAGTGCAAGGTGACTAGGAATCATGGCACGGATAGTGCAGTAGCGTACTTTGACTGGTTTTTAGCCATGGTAGAGGAATGTCGAGCCATAGGAGTGTCCTAACTAGAAAAACTAGGTCAAGTTATAGCATGACCCATATAAATAAGTTTAATTAATTATTATTATATTTATTGACTTGTAGGAGACCCGTTTGTGTCGATTTAGCCCGAGTTGAGCCCAAATCGATGTACTCAGGTAGTGTGTCTAAGGACCTCTATGTAGATGTTTGGTTGGTATCTAGTTAATTTTATCTTGTGGTCTAGTATGCCATATTACGAGTTATGGTTATGATCAAAGTTTTGTTATAATATATATAAGCATATACTATTTTAGTTGATAATGTGGTGAATTATTCCTTAAACATGTATTTTGGAATGTCGGGATTTATGTAGGCTATGCAGGTATATACATGTGCATATATATGATTACATTCCTGATATAACTAGGCTTTATACAAATATATGTATGTATAATTATCTAAGTTAATTTTATATAGCCTATTATACAAATGGAGATTCCAATATGGTAACTAAGGATTATTTGTAACATTTAATTGTTATATTGAGATTTATAATTTATACGTGTATACGTATACGTATATATATATATATAAATATATATTATACATGCGTATGTGCGTTTGTATATATGAATATATATATATATATATATATATATATATATATATATATATATATATATATATATAGGTGTGTTGTATATATAAATATATGTGCGTAATTGTATATATATATATATATATATATATAAATATATATATATATATATATATATATATATAAATGTGTGTATGTGCATATATATTAATATATATATTAGCATGTATATACATATATGTATATATATATAGTTATATAAGTGAATTATTTTCCAAATAAGAAAAAAGAAATGCACAGGAGACCAAAAGGAGTTCCCAGCCCAGCCTACACCCTAAGCCCAAACTAGTACCAGCCAACCCCTCCTCCTCTAAAAACCCCACACCCGAGAGTAATTCTTAGCCCGAGCAAGAAATCCCACCCCTGAACCCGAGCACAGCAGAACCGAACCATATTTATAACACCGTATATAAGAGATTGGGAGATCGACAGTTTGATACATCGAAACCCTAAACCATCAAACCGCCGTGCCATCCCCACTCCACGGGCGACCTCCCCGGACATCTGTGCAACCGCGCAGGGGGGCGGACTGGCCACGCGCTGCCTAAGACAGCAACCGCGCCGACAGCAATGGCGGTTTTGGCGGTTGAGAGGGCTGACTTCGCGCAGAGTTTTGTCAACGATCAGTCGACCGTTTGCCGAGCCGATCGCTCAGGTATGGCCTCAGTATAACCACCTTCATGTTCCTTCAAATAGACTTAATTGTGGTGCCCTAGGTTGACCGAGGAATCTATGCCAAAGTTGGCGAATAGCTGTTCGAAATCGAACAGTTTTGTAGATAAGGGACCTAGCTTGGAAGGCGACGTATCGTCGATCCATCGACTAATTCAAAATTTGTGTTTCAACAGAGTCATAGAAGACCTATAGGATATGGAAATCCCATCATTAGTTTGATTTCTAGTGGATCATACAGTAAGATAAATGGGATGGAAAATCGAAAAAAAACCTATGAAAACAGTTTTCAAAAATTAGAAAATTCATCCACACAACGTGCGTCCCGCCAAACCGGGCGACGTGGTCGCGAACCGAAAGCATCAAAAGCTGCATAACGGCTTCGTGGTCATGTGGGCTTTGACGGAATTCAAATTGGTCGCGTGTGCGCGACGAATTTGATGCGTATCCGTCAAAATTCACCGTATTGTACACTTTGCAAATTTCTCAATTATTTTGTGCACGCTCGTCAGATCGAGACGAAACTTGCGCCAATAGGACCGTATCATTTTTTTGGTCCTACATGGCAAGTTTGGTCCGATTCTGAGACTGTTGATAAAATCACCGTTTTACGGGCCCCGCGGTTCCACTCAACGGGCGATTTTGTGCACGGCCCGCCGGAATCCAACTCTGGACATACGGTTTGGTTCGTATCGAAAAACTGGATCCGTAGACATGTAGTTTGACGACTTTAGAGACCGTTGACGCTGGCACGCTTTTCGGTGCAAAACGGGTCCAACGGCGGACATCGTTTTGACCCGAAATTACCGTTTTGCCCCTGTGTCCAGAATTAGATTTAAGGACAGGAAATCCTAGCTAATTTTACTATTCTAAAAACATTGGTAATGTTTATTTCAGCTTCCGGGGACTGTTGTACGGGTTTTGACTATTGTGGCTCATTGAGTAGTTCAGATTTGTCGGTTTCACCAGCAAAGGACCACAGGCGAGTACAGTTTATTGTCTGCATTTTGTAATGCCTGTTGTTCGTATTACGTATTTAAAAATACGTGTATGTATTTTATCTCGTATTGGCCATGGTTCATCTTGGTTTGGGTTGGCTTGGGTTGGTTCGGCTAGGCTTGATTAGCCTTGGTTCATCATGAACCAAGGGTGAACCCCCTACCTACCACAACCAACCCCATTTATTAACCTCTTTCCATTCTCTCTCCTCATTATTTCCTTTCTTCTTCATTACTCTCCACCACCAACCAAGAAAACCCTAGCCTAGGCAAGTGCAATCTTGCTTCATGAAGAAACCCACCATTTTTATTGTTCTAACCTCTTCTTTGCAACTTTCTAATCCACATTAGAACTTGTCATTTTCTATTTTGAAGCTTGGATTTTTGTAGATCTAGAATTTAGTCATTTTCGGATTTTCATGGTTTTGATCTATTAAATTCCCTTGTTTTCAAGTTTTGATGGTTTCATGTGGTAGAGAATTTCCTTCTACCCAATTTTGACCTTTAGAAAGTTGGATTTGGACTTGTTTTGACCAAGTTATGGGCTTTAGAAGCTTAGGGTTCAACCATGGAGTTCCTGCTGTTTGGAGAAGACAGTGAGCAGTGCGCGAGCTTTTTAGCTTGCGTCACTGAGCTGTGCGCGCTCTTTAGCGCAACGCAGTAGACCCCATACGCTGCCTTTTAGAAGCGTATGACTTGCATACGCTCGCTTGCTTGACAAGAAGTCGTATGGAGTCCATACGCTGCCTTTTTGGAGCGTATGACTTGCATACGCTCACTTGGATAGCCATGAGTCGTATGGAGTCCATACGATGCCTTTTGGAGGCGTATGACTCGCATACGCTCGCTTGTGTGACAAGGAGTCGTATGAAGTTCATACGCTGCCATTTTGGAGCGTATATCTTACATACGCTCACTTGGGTGACAAGGGATCGTATGGACACCGTGGATGATTACCTGAGCTGTATGTCTTGCGTCACTGAGCTGTGCACACTATTTAATAGGTTTGTTAATAATAATTGAACACGGCATGGCAGGACAAGCATACCTGACATGATTATCTTGAATTGCTGTTGTGACGGCTAACGTGACATGACCTGACAAGAATGACTAACCTGGACACCGTGGATGATTACGTTTGTACAATAAACCAGTATTGTTTTGCATCATATCTAGGATGGGATCCCTGAGTACCACGGTCAGGGATACCTACTGTAATTAACTAAGAGTAACAAACTAGAATAATTCAGTAGACATAAAGAGATTCCCAGCTACAGGTAATCCTATTATCTGAGCGCATTAAGTGGACTTGTAGCCTACCGACGAGTAGGGCACACTTCCAGCACACAGTCATGTGGTGCATCCTTCATAAATGGACATTCGACCTGGATAACTTGGATGGTCTGCAGGGCTTGTGGCTGTTGAAATAATCTCATTACATCTTGCTAGTAACTAGGCCTGTGATAACCCTAGCTAGTTAAAGTATCAAGCCGTACTTTTGATTGGCCGTGATTGATTGGATGAAGTTACTCCAGCTTAGTCTTATCCTGATCCTGTGCAAGATCGTGACAAGACACGATTATTGATGCTTTCCTTAACAATAACGATCGGGAGACCAGTTCTGTTCAGGCGAAGGGTTACAACCCCGGTCCTTGTTTGGTTTAAGGGTTGTAACCTGGCTCCCGGAGCAGTTCTGTGTCTTCCCTTCGGTTATTGTCTTATTTGTACCCCGTGCCATGCTTGTCATGTTCTATCTTACTTCAGCAACATGATTATCTATAATGGCCTTAACAATAAAGATCAGGAGTCCAGTTCTGTTCAGGCGAAGGGTTACAACCCCGGTCCTTGTTTGGTTTAAGGGTTGTAACCTGGCTCCTGGAGTAGTTCTGTGTCTTCTCTTCGTTTATTGTCTTATTACCTTATCCATAGTATTTGAGACGGATTTCCATTCAGGTGAAGGATTGCAACCCCGGTCCTTGTTTGGTTTAAGGGTTGTAGTCTGGCTACTTGAATGGTTTCCTCGTACTCAATTATTGTTGTTATTTCTGATAGTTTAACTTTAATATTCCTTACTATATGCTGGTTTTAGTTTCTAAGTGAAGCCTCCTTTGTGGCACTTGCTCTTTCTGGGGTCTGACCCAGCTGGTTTTATGTGGCCAGATATCGGAGCAGCTCCAGAGGATCCACCGATCTTCCAGCCAGATGGTGACCACTAGACGGAACCCTGGCAACGAGTGGATTTCTTTTTGTCCTCCCACTTATTTGTAAAAATTATTCTTTTGAGGCGTTTAGCCGGCAAGCACGTGTTAGCTCGATTGCATCTTTATTTACTGTCTGCCTACGGGCTGTAACATGATTGACAGATCCTAGGATTGATCATGTATGACTAAACTCTTGCTAGTCCTGGCATTTTGTACGACTAGCTTCATGATCATCCAATATGTAATGTATGGGACACCTTGCTATTATATATTTGGTGCTCTGACATCTTGTAATTACTACTGCTTGCTTGTGATTGAGACAATAGGCTTGTTCATGACCTTAGGAGACTGCTGGCTTGTAGTTAAACCCTCATGTATCTAGACAGCCATGACCGTATAGTGAGATGGATTCCATTTCATATACGTAGCTGGCTATGTCTGCCCCCGCTCTCCAGTATTCTGGTTCTGGGGCGTGACATGTTTTAAGTGGTGGCCCATGCAGGTCTTGTAAATCAAGATATGTGAGGGTTTACCGAATAGATGTCTCAATCAGTATTCGTCCTTGATCTCTGCTCGTATCTTCTGAATCCCTGGATTCTTGTCCTGATCATATGCTTGTATCGTTGATCTGTCCTGGTCCTTCCTTATTGTTCCCTATGTCGTCTTCTTCAGCGGCATTATTCGTGGTCCTACTGACCAGCAAGGCGGACCACCTCCCACGGACCAGCAGCAACCTGGAGATCAAGCCCAGCATTCCGGAGTAGCCTCTAGAGTCGTGCCTTCTGGCGGAGAGCCACCAGTCCAGCCAGTTCAACCAGTAGAACATGATGACGGCACTTTGGTAGGACTCGTCAGGACCTTGATAGCTTCCCAAGACCGGCGTGGAGATGCCTTGCAACAGGCAGTGACGGATGCTTTGACCCGGGGTAGTCATCAGGGTAACAGCGCGGCCAACAGCTTCAAGCATCTGAACCCTCCATTCTTCGATGGCAGCGAAGATGCGATCGCCGCGGATGCTTGGCTTCAGGATACCGAAGTGATTCTAGAAGCAGCCAGGACTCCAGAAAATGAGAAGGTGGCCGTAGTGCGCCTGCAGTTGTTAGATCTTGTCCGCAGTTGGTAGGCGGTGCAGGCCGAGGGATTAGTGGCACCCATTGCTTGGGCAGTGTTCAGAGAGAGATTCCAGACGAAGTATTTTGATGCTGTGGCTCGGTATGACTTGCAGACGAGGTTTACCAACCTGAAGCAAGGAGGCAGAACAGTCGATGGTTATGCATCTGAGTTTTCTAGACTCAGTAGGTTTGCCCCCACCTTGGTGGCAACCGAGTTTGATAGGGCCCAGCGGTTCCAGCAGGGGCTGCATTTGGAGATTTTGCTAGCAGTTGAGCAGTTCGAACACCAGACGTTCGATGCAGTATTGAGGGCGGCTAGGAGGCAAGAGTACACCTCCCAGCGGATCGTGGATAGGACCGGAGGTAGGAAGCGGTCCCACAGTCAGATGCACCAATCATCAGCTCCAGCCCCGGCAGCTAGAGGTTTAACTATTGGAACTCCGAGGCGGGCGGCCTCGGTGACGTCGGTTCAGCATTCTACCCCGACGCACCCTCAGCAACAGAAGCAGAAGCAGTCTTCCGCAGTAGGATGTTCACACTACGGGAAGCCAGGGCATGTGGTGTCAGAGTGTCGCAGAGCACAGGGATTGTGCTTGGTTTGTGGTGCCCCAGACCACAGGGTTAGGAACTGCCCGAACAGGGGGAGTTCATCAGCTTTCTCTGGTCCTTCAGTTAGAGGACCAGCGCCAGTCCAGCAGCAGCAGCAGTTGCAGTACCCGCTCCCGAGGCCATTGCTGACGCAGGCCCAGGCATTCCAGCAGCAGAGACTGCAGCAGTATGCTCAGGCCCAAGCCCTGATCCAGAGCAGGCAGAGGAATTTTCAGCAGAGGGGACCTGCCCCTAGAGGACATGGTCAAGTGCTGGCCTTGACCATGGGAGAAGAAGGAGTAACACCAGGTGAGGTAGTGGCAGGTACTATTCTCGTCAACACCTTTCCAGCTTCAGCTTTATTTGATTCTGGTGCATCGCATTCATTTATGTCTGCACGATTCGCGACACGGATAGGATTGGAGCCCGAGTCGTTATCAGTAAGGCTCAATATACTCACTGGTAACGGACTTGTGGGAGTCGATAGAGTTTTTCCTCGTGTCGAATCGTAGTTAGCAGTAAAGAGTTTCCCGCTAGATTGATAGAATTCCCGATGGCCGATTATGATGTAGTCTTAGGGATGGATTGGTTGAGGGACCAGTATACTAGGATAGACTGCCACATTGGTAGAGTTGTTTTTAGCATTCCAGGAGAGTCGGAGTTTTCTTTCTCTCGAGGCGAGGTTGAGCCTTCTCCTCCAGTATTGCGGATGGCATTAGCAGCAGTTCAGTTGCCCAGAATAGTGGATGAGTTCCCAGATGTTTTTCCAGAAGAGCTTCCAGGTATGCCGCCAGAGCGGGAGATTGAGTTCACTATAGACTTGATTCCCGGGACATCCCCGGTATCAGAGAGAGTCTACAGGATGGCGCCATCAGAGTTGGAGATCTTGTACAAGATGATTGAAGAGCTTAGAACCAAGGGATTCATTCGTGCTAGTGGATCGCCTTGGGGAGCCCCGATGCTTCTTGTGAAAAAGAAGGATGGTATGTCCAGATTATGTGTAGATTATCGTACCTTGAACTCAGTGACAATCAAGAACAGATACCCTCTCCCGAGGATAGATGACTTGTTTGATCAACTTAAAGGGGCAGCTGTATTCTCGAAGATTGACTTGCGCTCAGGATATCATCAGATCAGAGTCAGAGAGCAGGACATCCCGAAGACAGCTTTCAGATCGAGATACGGGCATTGGGAGTTCCTTGTTATGCCATTTGGAGCAACCAATGCACCGACAGTATTCATGGACCTCACGAATCATATTTTCATGCCTTACTTGGATCAGTTTGTGATCGTATTCCTAGACGACATTCTAGTCTACAGCAAGAATGAGGCAGAGCATGAGCAGCATCTCAGGATTGTTCTTCAGATACTCAGGGAGCACCAGTTATATGCCAAGTTCAGTAAATACGAGTTCTGGCTCGATCGCATTTCGTACTTGGGTCATATCATCACCAGAGGAGGAGTAGAAGTGGATCCCCAGAAGATCGTGGCCATTGAGTCATGGCCGGTGCCCAGCACAGTTGCAGAGGTTCGTAGTTTTCTTGGATTGGCCGGCTACTACCGGCGATTTGTTTCGGACTTCGCTCGAATCTCGGCACCGCTGACGCAGTTGACCCGAAAGAATGCACAGTTTGCTTGGACAGCAGAGTGCCAGGAATCTTTTGAGAAGTTGAAGCGAGGCTTAATGACGGCTCCTATTCTCACGCTTCCTGATGGGACCGGAGGATTTTTGGTATACTGTGACGCTTCAGGCAGAGGTTTAGGATGTGTTCTGATGCAGCATGGGAAGGTAATAGCTTATGCATCATTGCAACTTCATGATCATGAGAGGAATTACCCAACCTATGACTTGGAGCTGGCAGCAGTGGTGTTTGCACTCAAGTTGTGGAGGCACTATTTGTATGGAGATAGGGTGGAGATCTTCACCGACCACAAGAGCCTGAAATATGTTTTCATCCAGAAAGATCTTAACATGCGTCAGAGGAGATGGCTGGAGCTACTTGTGGATTATGATGTCAATCTGCAGTATCATCCTGGAAAGGCCAATGTTGCTGCGGATGCATTGAGCAGGAGAGCGGGAGCTTATTTTCTAACAGCGCAACCTGAGCTGTTAGCAGATCTTCAGAAAATGGATATTGAAGTTGTTCTCCCTTCCAGTGTGGCCTTGATGGCCAGTATACAAGTACAGTCCACTATAGTCGAGAGGATCCGGATAGCACAGTCGGCAGATTCTAAGCTTCAGCGACTCAGAGCAGAGTGTGAGGCGGGACGAAGACCAGAGTTATACATTCATGAGGATGGTACACTTCGACATGGTAAGCGTCTTTGTGTACCCAGCGGAGATATCCGGCAGGAGGTCATGGCAGAAGCTCATAGTTTACAGTATTCCATCCATCCGGGCAGTACGAAGATGTACCGTGATATCCGGCAGCATTTCTGGTAGAATGGCATGAAGCGGGAGATAGCTCGGTTTGTCTCTCGGTGTTTGGTTTGCCAACAAGTTAAAGCTGAACATCAGAGACTGGCAGGACTGCTTCAGCCCTTGCCGATTCCAGAGTGGAAGTGGGAGCATGTGACCATGGATTTCATGACTGGATTACCTAGATCCCCAGCTGGTAGAGATGCTATTTGGGTTATAGTTGACCGGCTCACGAAAGTGGCTCACTTTCTTCCATTCAGAGTTGGTCAGTCGACGGCTCAACTAGCGGCGATGTATCTTAGACAGATTGTCAGATTGCACGGTGTGCCAGTTAGCATCAACTCGGACCGAGATTCCAGATTTACATCGCACTTTTGGCGTAGCCTGCAGGCAAATTTAGGGACTCATCTCCAGTTCAGTTCAGCATATCATCCGCAGACAGATGGTCAGTCAGAGCGCGCGATCCAGACTCTTAAAGACATGTTGCGGTCTTGCACACTTGACTTCGGTGGTTCATGGGAAGATCACTTGCACCTGGTAGAATTCTCGTACAACAATAGTTTCCAGGCCAGTATCCAGATGGCCCCGTTCGAGGCGCTGTATGGCAGGAAGTGCAGATCCCCGCTATCCTGGGATGATGTTGGAGAAAGACAGATGCTTGGTCCAGAATTGATTGCTCAGACCATTGAAGTGGTCAGAAGGGTCAGAGATCATCTTCGAGTTGCCCAAGATCGCCAGCGTCATTGGGCCGATTCTCATCGGCGCCCTCTCGAGTTTTCAGTCGGTGATCATGTATTCCTGAGGATTTCGCCCAACCGTGGCGTCATTCGTTTCGGCGTACGGAAAAAGCTTATTCCTAGGTATATAGGGCCGTTCGATATCCTAGAGCGAGTAGGAGATATATCCTATTGTCTCGCTCTTCCGCTGTCGCTAAGCGAGGTACATGACATGTTCCATGTATCCCAATTACGACGGTATATTTCGGACCCGAGCCACATCCTGGATCATTCGGAATTGGTTGTTGGTACCAACCTTTCGTATGAGGAGAGGCCCGTGTCTATATTGGACCGGAGAGAGAAGATCCTCAAGAACAAGACTATCAAGTTAGTCCGAGTTGCTTGGGGTCATCACTCTTTGGGGGAGTCAATGTGGGAGCGTGAGGAAGATATCCGATCGCGGTATCCCGACTTATTTGACTCATGAGGTATAATGTCTTCCTTATGCCTCATGTTTTCGATTCCTTGCTTGAATGAGTGATTGCTTGCCTAGTTATAGTTTGCATGTAATTAGTATAGCTTGTTCTAGTCTCTCTAACATCTTAATTAAATTCCGAGGACGGAATTCTTTTAAGGTGGGTAGAGTTGTAATGCCTGTTGTTCGTATTACGTATTTAAGAATACGTGTACGTATTTTATCTCGTATTGGCCATGGTTCATCTTGGTTTGGGTTGGCTTGGGTTGGTTCGGCTAGGCTTGATTAGCCTTGGTTCATCATGAACCAAGGGTGAACCCCCTACCTACCACAACCAACCCCATTTATTAACCTCTTTCCATTCTCTCTCCTCATTATTTCCTTTCTTCTTCATTACTCTCCACCACCAACCAAGAAAACCCTAGCCTAGGCAAGTGCAATCTTGCTTCATGAAGAAACCCACCATTTTTATTGTTCTAACCTCTTCTTTGCAACTTTCTAATCCACATTAGAACTTGTCATTTTCTATTTTGAAGCTTGGATTTTTGTAGAACTAGAATTTAGTTATTTTTGGATTTTTATGGTTTTGATCTATTAAATTCCCTTGTTTTCAAGTTTTGATGGTTCCATGTGGTAGAGAATTTCCTTCTACCCAATTTTGACCTTTGGAAAGTTGGATTTGGACTTGTTTTGACCAAGTTATGGGCTTTAGAAGCTTAGGGTTCAACCATGGAGTTCCTGCTGTTTGGAGAAGACAATGAGCAGTACGCGAGCTTTTTAGCTTGCGTCACTGAGCTGTGCGCACTCTTTAGCGCAGCACAGTAGACCCCATACGCTGCCTTTTGGAAGCGTATGACTTGCATACGCTCGCTTGCTTGACAAGGAGTCGTATGGAGTCCATACGCTGCCTTTTTGGAGCGTATGACTTGCATACGCTCACTTAGATAGCCATGAGTCGTATGGAGTCCATACAATGCCTTTTGGAGGCGTATGACTCGCATACGCTCGCTTGTGTGACAAGGAGTCGTATGAAGTTCATACGCTGCCTTTTTGGAGCGTATGTCTTGCATACGCTCACTTGGGTGACAAGGGGTCGTATGGACCTCATACGCTGCCCTTTGTGAGCGTAGGCTTACCTGAGCGTAGCTTGACCTGAGCGTATGACTTTTACACTGAGCGTATGGCCTTGGCTGACTTGGTCTTATGTCAGCATGTCACTTTGGTTTTATTTTCCTTAAGCTTGGCTCTTCTATAGCCCTGTATATTGATATTTTATTAGATATTTTACGCCCATTTTATATCCTTACGCCTTTTGTCATGAACTTGATAATCATGAATTTATTTAATAGGTTTGCTAATAATAATTGAACACGGCATGGCAGGACAAGCATACCTGACATGATTATCTTGAATTGCTGTTGCGACGGCTAACGTGACATGACCTGACAAGAATGACTAACCTGGACACCGTGGATGATTACGTTTGTACAATAAACCAGTATTGTCTTGCATCATATCTAGGATGGGATCCCTGAGTACCACGGTCAGGGATACCTACTGTAATTAACTAAGAGTAACAAACTAGAATAATTCAGTAGACATGAAGAGATTCCCAGCTACAGGCAATCCCGTTATCTGGGCGCATTAAGTGGACTTGTAGCCTACCGACAAGTAGGGCACACTTCCAGCACACAGTCATGTGGTGCATCCTTCATAAATGGACATTCGACCTGGATAACTTGGATGGTCTGCAGGGCTTGTGGCTGTTGAAATAATCTCATTGCATTTTGCTAGTAACTAGGCCTGTGATAACCCTAGCTAGTTAAAGTATCAAGCCGTACTTTTGGTTGGCCGTGATTGATTGGATAAAGTTATTCCAGCTTAGTCTTATCCTGATCCTGTGCCTGATCGTGACAAGACACGATTATTGATGCTTGCCTTAACAATAACGATCGGGAGACCAGTTCTGTTCAGGCGAAGGGTTACAACCCCGGTCCTTGTTTGGTTTAAGGGTTGTAACCTGGCTCCCGGAGCAGTTCTGTGTCTTCCCTTCGGTTATTGTCTTATTTGTACCCCGTGCCATGCTTGTCATGTTCTATCTTACTTCAGCAACATGATTATCTATAATGGCCTTAACAATAAAGATCAGGAGTCCAGTTCTGTTCAGGCGAAGGGTTACAACCCCGGTCCTTGTTTGGTTTAAGGGTTGTAACCTGGCTCCCGGAGCAGTTCTGTGTCTTCTCTTCGTTTATTGTCTTATTACCTTATCCATAGTATTTGAGACGGATTTCCATTCAGGTGAAGGATTGCAACCCCGGTCCTTGTTTGGTTTAAGGGTTGTAGTCTGGCAACTTGAATGGTTTCCTCGTACTCAATTATTATTGTTATTTCTGATAGTTTAACTTTAATATTCCTTACTATATGCTGGTTTTAGTTTCTAAGTGAAGCCTCCTTTGTGGCACTTGCTCTTTCTGGGGTCTGACCCAGCTGGTTTTATGTGGCCAGATATCAGAGCAGCTCCAGAGGATCCACCGATCTTCCAGCCAGATGGTGACCACTAGACGGAACCCTGGCAACGAGTGGGTTTCTTTTTGTCCTCCCACTTATTTGTAAAAATTATTCTTTTGAGGCGTTTAGCCGGCGAGCACGTGTTAGCTCGATTGCATCTTTATTTACTGTCTGACTATGGGCTGTAACATGATTGACAGATCCTAGGGTTGATCATGTATGACTGAACTCTTACTAGTCCTGGCATTTTGTACGACTAGCTTCATGATCATCCAATATGTAATGTATGGGATGCCTTGCTATTATATATTTGGTGCTCTGACATCTTGTAATTACTACTGCTTGCTTGTGATTGAGACAATAGGCTTGTTCATGACCTTAGGAGACTGCTGGCTTGTAGTTAAACCCTCATGTATCTAGACAGCTGTGACCGTATAGTGAGATGGATTCCATTTCATATACGTAGCTGGCTATGTCTGCCCCCGCTCTCCAGTATTCTGGTTCTGGGACATGACACATTTCGATATTGATTTTTAATATATTTTATTGATTAGCCATTGGTTATGTGATTTTTATACTCTATTATAAATTGTTGAGTCGGGAATGAGAAGTACCAAGGATGTGTGATCCGACCATAGACAGTGCTTATTTTCTGCAGTAGATCTCGTAGACAGTGTTTATTTTCATGCAGTAGATCTCGTAGACAGTGTTTATTTTCTGCAGTAGATCTCGTAGACAGTGTTTATATTCATGCAGTAGATCTCGTAGACAGTGTTTATTTTCTGCAGTAGATCTCGTAGACAGTGCTTATTTTCTGCAAGTAGACCTCGTAGACATTGTTTAATTTCTGCAAGTAGACATCGTAGACCGTACGGTGTAGCAACCCAGACCGATCACATATCAAAGGTACTTCTAACAGTTGGGGAAAGTTGTTTTGTGTCTATTTATTGATATTGGTTTTCCGTATTTACTGTTTATTTTTAAAACTCATGATTGATGTCTAACCTTTGTTTTATAGTCATTTTCTTTATTTGAAATTGCATTCAGTGAATTATGCTCGTTCCATTCCTGACCGGAAACCAATATTTTCAGGTTAGCCGTGGATTCACTTAGCTTGGGGAGTGACGAAAATACTTGCAGACAAAAGCCTAGAGACTAGCTAGATAGTTGAGTTGTAGTCATTCAGTTTTACAAGTTTATATTTTCTACAAATGTAAAACTTGTGATCATTGTAAGTTAAATTAATTTTATGAATGAGTATTATTTGTGATTCTGATCTTCATGGCCGTGACAGCGTTCTACCGCCGACACTGCGGCGTAGGCTGGCTTGGACACGTCTCGTATCCGTTTAAAAAAAAATGGGTGCGGGTCGTGACACCACCCCCAACTCCCCCGGGACCAGTCTTCCCGTGGCCAGCACCCCCTAATCCCCCCCCCCGCCAGCCTGTACCCCCCCACCGCAGCCCACCCCTAACCCCCCCAGGGGCCAGCCTCCCAACGGACAGCCTGTCACGACCCGATCCCAAAATTATTTTGGTCGAACCGGATCATGCCCAGCCTGCACCGTTGTGAGACGGCGACAGTAAGCTGTTCTATATGCAGGTATTCACAACCACAACTATACATTTGTCACAACTTGTATATACAAAATTTTTAAAACTTTTATTCAACAATTGAAAAGTACAACTGGAAATGGAAGAACTGAAACAAAGTACTGAATTCAAATTAACAAACTCCAAAACAATAAAACTAGAAAACTAGAAAAACAACTAGCTAGGCGGTCGGCTCATCGACCTCAGGTTCGACGTCCTCCAAGGGGGACTCTGGCAATACCATATGATACAATACCGGGTCATAGTAGCTATTGTACAATAGCTCAACATCCTCAATGTTACCTAAAAATGTGGGTCTCCAGTCAGGAGGGAGCAAGTACGAATATGTAACTCATATTTTAAATAATAATAGAAAAGTGCAGGCTAAACAGTTGAAACAATATTTTCCAGCAATTTAACAATTTAAAACAATGTGATTTGAATGTGTAATCGTCTATGACCGGCTTGGGTTGTACAATAGCGTTCTAGCGACGCGATACGGCTTATCTCCGTGTGTAAGCGGGGTAAGCTCGCACAATCATGCAATATGGGAGGTATTGGTCATAAACGTTACACTATTCTACCAATCTCCACAATCAATATCAATCAATATTTGAACCCTAGGAGAGGGTTCCGTGTAGTAATATGGTTTAAACATGCAACTTGACAATTACTAAATAAAATGCAAGAAAACATATCCGTAACTTGCCTCTGTTAATTGACTGGATCGGGATTGTCAGTACCGAGGAGGAAGTCAAGTACGTCTCCGAGATCCTACAGTTGAGAACCTTGACTTAGAACCATAATGAAACCATTCTAGGTGTGCTAGTTACAATCTCTATAAGTAGACCCTAGTCAGGTTTTAAGTTTATTTAATTAATCTACCGGAAATTGTCTAACGTCGCAATCTACGTTCGTTATCATTTTAATTGAATAAGTCAGTTACTGATTAATTTGGGAAAAATAACAATTACCGGTTAATTTGGCAAAACTTTGTATTTTAAGTATATATATATATATATATATATATATATATATATTGTAGGTCCTAAAAATCAATTTGCACCCATCAAAGAAGTCATGAAAATCAAATTATGCATCCTTCAAGTGAACTGCACAGAAGACAGATTGCAGAATAATTCGATTATGCAGGCTGAATTACGCACTCATCCAAGTGCGCAAGCTGACGTGGCCTCGTCATCATTATCTGACAGAGAATCAGATCTTCTGACAACTGACAGCACGGAGAACGAAGAAATTGTTCGTTTATCGTGCAGCACAGCGCTCGAGGACAGCTGTACATGCAGCGCAATCTGCCAGACTCTCTGCAGCGCAGTCCATCCCAGCGCAATCCGAAGCCAGCACAATTCAGGTGGCGTACTCCATGAAGATAACTGACAATGTACACGTGGCCTTCATGCCATCAATTACTCACCATGTGGCAACTGTCTGTACACGATCAAGCGCATTCCAATCAAACAATGCCACGCGTCACATACAGATGGTCCACGATCGAGTAACTGCCTGCGCAGTTCATTGCCTGCACAATCCAACCTGCGCAAGTCAGAATAACTAAAAGTTAGTTATTTCTAGAACTCTATAAATAGAGTTTCAAGCCTTCATTATCACACACATATATCAGAGATCATCACCAGAGATCAGGAGTTCTTGCCAAAGTGCTGCTGCAATCTTCAGAGGCTACCGTCTTCAAAGTTCACATCGTCCAAGGGATAAAGCGATCGTCAATCAGATCAGATTCCTATAGTTGTACTTTTCCAGAATTCTTGTAATCTTCTTACAAAGTTTGTTGAAATAAAGATCAACTTTTATTTTTGCAAATAAAATGACGACTCTGCTGGGAACGACTTTCTCCTCCGACGAGGAAGTGACAACTCAATGTGACGTTGCGTCTATCGGAAAGACGTAGAAGACGCTGGTTGTAAAGGTCAACCAGACGGCCTACGAGGCGATGATCAACTCCAGGACCACCCCTCACACTGCAACAACTTCTGTCACGAGCAAAGCTCACCCAGTATGGGTCCCTAAGACTGTTGCGCAGTCCACTACTTCTGCTCAGCCTGCTGCGCAGTCTACTGCCTCTGTTCCTAAGACTGCTATCTCTGTTGCGCAGTCTGCTGCTACTTCCCATGCGCAGTTTGCTGCTTCCCTTGACAGTGCATAACATACTTTATATGCTGCTCTGTCAAAGTGCAAGACTCCTATTCCTCTGGCGCAGTTGGCAGCAACTCTGCCTGCGCAATCCACCACTCCAGCAACCAGAGTGCAGCACAAACACTGTGGCAACAAGACTCCTACTGCGCAAGCCACTGTAACTGAGGCCAGAAGACTTTCTACCAGAGTTACTCATGTGCAACCTACCAGTGCGCCATCAACCCATGCACAAACTGCGCCAGCGCAATCTAAAAGAGATGGCCCTTTGGCTAATCTCTCCTCTTCCCACAGCAAGGAAAAAAGCTCTGCTCCTCTTCTCAAGTACCCTGTTGCTCCTGCGCAATCCACTGGGGGTAGTCTTTTGGCTATTCCTCCTCCTTCTCAGAACAAAGAAAAAGGCCCGTTGGTCTTTTTTCAAACTTCCTCGTCCCATGACTTAGAAGACAACAAAGGAAAACGCTCTTTAGCTAACCCTTCTTCACCAAACAAAGGAAAAGGCCCTTTGGTCTTTTCTCAGTCTTCTTCGGTTTTTACCGAAGAAGATCAATCTGAACGTTCTTCGGCACTAGTCAGTACAAGAACTCTTTCCAATAAGGGTTCTTCTTCCCTCATTGCCAAAGGGAAGTGTATTGATCAAAAAGGTATTCTGCCTACTCCGGTAGCAGAGTTCCAAGATCTCCCAACTCTCAAGATATCCCGTTCAAGACAGGGAAAATTGCTGGTGTCTCAGACAAAAACCCCTAGGGGTGAGTTTACTGATTTAAGAACTTATCTCAATCGACCAACTTCGGTGAAACGCAAACAGCCAATGCCGAAGACCAACCAGCATCAGAAGCAAACTTCCAAGATCAAAAATTTGGACACCTATGCCAATGAAATGAGTACTTCCCTGTACACTCAAGGGACAAAACATTTGAAGAACCGGAACCATGTTCCGAATATTGTCGAAGAACACATCCCTCGAACTTCTTCTCGTCCCGTCACTGTTCCTGATCTCCGAGAACACCTCAAGCAAAAGCGGGACAACATCTCAACATCCCTAGTGCAACCACTTGGACATAATTGCAATCACAAGGTTGTCATCAAGTGTTGTTGTCAGACAACAAGACGCTCTGTCTTCGATCGTCTGAACTTTTCAAACTCTGAACCTATGTCAGAAGACGAAGACGAAGTTTTGTACGCTTCTGTCAACATGACTTCCAAAGCCACTGGGGTAGGAAGTGCTCCAAGCATGGCAAGTCTCGCAAGCCAAGCCAGCGGTATTTGGATTTACTTCAAGAATCTTTCGATGGAGTATTCCAACATACCCGATCCCGAAGCCGAGATACAATCGGTCAAAGGAATCTTCAAGATCCTTCTGGTCATCTTCCTTTTTCTCACTCAGGAGATGATTCTTTTTCCGACTACGATGCATACATTAAAAGTTCGGAACAGACAGTGTCCTCCACTGTACCTAGAGAAGTGACAGCTTATGTTGTTACTGAAGATCCCGATGCTTCCAGTTCGGCTAGTCAAGAACAACGAATAGCTGCGCTAGAAGACAAGCTGAAAACCATGGCCGAAATGGTCGCAAGTATGCATTCCATCATTGTGGCCCAGCATACGATACCACCGACCGTACCTCCTGTAAATCCTGAAATCATAGCATCGTCGGTACCTGTCAATACAGGACTGGAGGTAGCATCTCTTCCAGTACCTTCTGTACAGATCCAACCTACACCTAGTCAATCAGGTGCTGGGGGTAGTGCTTATCACGCTGTTCCTCCCCCTAACACTGTGACTCAGCCAGCTCCTTCTACATCAGTGGAAGATGCCAATGAAGCTGTCAAGCTCTTGTGCACTCAGTTCGAGGCCTTCAAAGAGAAGGACAACTTACAGAGGTTGGGGATCAAGCAACCCTACCCAGTTGAATGAAAGGAAGTCCCATTTCCTCCGAAGTACAAAATCCCAACAATCTCGCTTTTTGATGGCAGCACTTCTCCCAGTCAGTTCATTAACCACTTTGAGGTTATGACTGTCCAACTTCAGCCAAATGACGCTCTTCTTACCAGAGTATTCGTCGATTGTTTAGCCGGCGTAGCATACGATTGGTACAGAAGCTTGCCCGATGGTTGTATCACCTCCTTCTCTGGCCTAAAACAAATCTTCTTGGAACGATTCTATGAGGGGATCAATGACATGACCATGTCAGCCCTCAATAAAATCAAACAAAGACACAATAAAACTGCTGAGAGTTTTATTGAGAGGTTCTGCCGGGAAGCTTTGAAAATGCCTCCTGGAACTCCGGCCGCTGTCACCATAGACACCTGCAAGGCAAATCTTTTGCCTATCATCAGCATATGGACGGGATCTACTCAGTTCCAAGATTGGCCATCCTTCATTGTCAACGCTAAAGCAGCTGAAGTTAGCGCTAACAAATTCAAGCAGCTAGGGGTACAAATGTCTAACCCCGACCGGGATGAACACCAGACATCGGGTGGTGGTAATCGCCAGAACAACCGCAAGGAAAAAGAAACTTTGAATATCAACTTGACGAATAAGAACAAAGAATCTCTGGCGGTCAACGTAGCTCCCCCTATGTCCACTTCTACTCCTTCAGCACCTCCACCGAGGGAACCTCGTCCGAAAGTAGAGTACCCTTTTGACGAGAATGACACCGTGAGCATCTTTGATTGCTTGATCAAAAGCAACAAGCTCCAGCTCCCAGATCCGAAGAAGCCCGATGAAGTTGGTAAGACTGATCACCCTAAGTACTGTGTTTATCACAGGTTCATTGGGCATCCCACTCGAGCATGTTATGTGCTCAAAGGCAAAATTCAAGAGCTGGTCAACGCTAGTGTTGTTACTCTGTAGCAAGACGAGAAAACTGTTACCGCAAACATGGTCTCAGTTTAGTTCGGTGACTTCCCACCGCAGATGGTACAGCATGGTGTCATTCCTATCCCCAAAGCTACTCTTGAGATCGAGAATCTCCCTCCTTCACGAAGTGAAGGTCTCGTCCCCTTGTCTCTTGACAATGGTGAGATTATGTGGATTCATCCGGATCTCGCTTCAGAGTTCGACCTTCCCTCTTCCTCCAAGAAGAAGGACTGCTCCAAGGGCAAGACAAAAATCTGCAATATGGTGTCTTTTGACCCCATAGTTGATGAGGAAATCCTGCTGGGCACTAGATCAGGGAAAGCCTATCTAAAGGATTACCCCGAAGCTCAAGAGAATCCTGCTTCTTCTTCTGAGCCTACTCCAGTACAGCCTGCTTCCACTGAGGATATTCCTACTGCATCCTCACCGGTTGTAGAGTCTACTCCTCCCAAGCCGACGATAGTTGACAAAGGCAAACAATAAGTCCGCTTCGACAAACCTTTGAAGAAGTCATCTCCTTCCGGACTTGACAAGCCTTACAACTTCGATATCTTGGCTCAGTTGGCCAATACACCGGCCCGGCTATCCATCTTCGAGCTTTTGCGCCTCTCTAATGAGACTCGGGAAACTCTGAGTGAGGCTCTCATGCAAGCTGAAACCTGTTTAGCCCTTCTGAAGAAGCCGAAAGCAGAACCAGTCTCTTGCCTACATTGTCATAGTGTGTTGGAATTAATTCCAAACATAACTTTCACACAGGATGACATGTTGATGGAAGATAATAGACATGACCGTCCTCTATACTATACAGGATATGTTGACTCGATGAAAGTCGATCGTATTCTGATAGATCCAGGGTCTGCTCTCAGCATTATGCCGAAGACAATGTTGGATGTATTGAAGATCCCAGTGCATAGTCTTTCCAGTACAATTACCACCATCCTTGGGTTCAATCAGGGAAGGAGTGAACCTCTGGACAAGATTCGCCTAAAACTCCAAATAGGCAATCTTTGCACAAAGGTGACCTTCTATATCATTGACAATCATAGTTGTTCTTACAATACTTTGTTGGAAAGACCGTTTCTGCATGAACATAACATTGTTCCTTCGACTCTCCATCAATGTTTTAAATATGTTGATGACAATGGAGAGGTTCAAAAGGAGGTTGCTGATCTCTATCCTTTCAAAGGCGTCGAAGTATACTGCAACGATGCTCGTATGTACAAGGATGAATTCATGAAGGTAGTGCTGTCTTTGGATACTGAAGAAGAACAAGAAACAGTTCCTAATGACACCCTCATCATACCTATAATAGGGCGTGTTTCTCGTCCTCAGTCTTCCAAGCTACTGGCTATTCACTTGCCAGTCCAGAAGCAACCAACTGATGATGATCAGGATCAAAGGGAGCTCACCTCTTCTGAGCCACTTGTTATAGACTTACGTCGTAACAAGGAAAAAAGGCAGCTCACCTCTTCTGAGCCACTTGTTATTGATTTATCTCATAACAAGAAAATGAGGGAGCTCACCTCCTCTGAGCCACTTGTTATCGACCTCCATCGTAACAAAGCCAATCCTCCTCCACGTTCTTCTTCTCCCCCTCTTGTAATCAATCTGACCAAGCCTGCTAAGGCTAAAGGTCCTGTTGTAAATACAGATGTACAAATCAATGAAAAAGCATCTACTTTCCAGTATACTGATGTCGTTTATCATGCTAAATGCTATTTGGATATGTTAGATAGCTTTCAATCATTTACAATGGGAGTTGTACAATCTCTTCAAACAGAAGTCTCATTTGAACACCCAAATGATTCATATCAGATTGTTCCCGCTCGTAAGAAAGACGAGAGTCCAATACTTTTTAGTAAAGGACCGGAACAACAATTCAGCTATACGGATGATAGCAAAAGTAATGATACGGGGCATCTTCAACTCCATCGTTACAGTCAACAATCAAAAAATATCATCTGAAAGATGGGTTATGACTTCAAGAATGGCCTCAACTACGATAAAGGTAGAAGAACTCTTATCTGTACGACTGTGCCGAAAGGAAAGCCAGAAATGTATTACAGCAGGACCAAAAGAGGTCTCGGATATGCTTTACCTCCAGTATTATCCCCAGCAGCCTCTGAATCCAATAGTGAAGAGCGCTCTAATTCTTCTGATTCCAGATCATGGGATTCTGACACCAGCATCGGTCAAGTCCATCGATTGACTGTATCTTCTAATATGGTCTCCGTCGAACTTCCAGAAGGCTATGACGAGGATGTTGAAGAAAATCCCAAAACAGATCCTTGGGCTCAACGAATGGATACCCAATAGGAACTCCGATTCGAACAAAGAGACCTCCTACTGAAGATCAATTAGTTCAAATTGATATAGGAGAGAGCGGGTCACCTCGTCCAATATTCATCAGCAAGAACCTTCCAAGCAGATAAGCCAAAATTAATTCTTCTTATTCAAGAATACATTGATGTCTTTGTCTGGAGTTATGAAGATATGCCAGGTCTAGATCCTAAAGTTGCTACTCACAAATTGAACATCCTGCCTAATACAAAACTGGTCAAACAGCAACAACGACGCTTCAAGCCAGAAATGATGGATGCGATCGGCGATGAAGTCAAGAAGCTCATCGCTTGTGGCTTTATTCGAGAAGAGCAACATCCTGATTGGGTAGCCAATGTCGTCCCAGTTCTAAAGAAAACTGGCAAAGTTTGAGTCTGCATCGACTTTCGGGATCTTAATGAAGCATGTCCAAAAGATGAATTTCCTCTCCCTATCACAGACGTCATGATTGACAACACCTGTGGGTTTGAAAGAATATCTTTCATGGACGGATTCTCTGGATACAATCAGATTCAGATGAATCCTGAAGATGAAAAACATACTTCTTTCTGCACACCTCGCGGAGTCTACTGCTATATTGTAATGCCATTTGGTCTCAAGAACGCTGGTGCAACTTACCAACGAGCCATGAGTACCATATTTCGAGATCATCTTCGCAAGACTGTCGAATGCTACGTCGACGATATTGCTGTCAAAAGTCGTCTAAAGGAAGATCATATCCAAGACTTGAGAACTATCTTCAATCTCATTCGCCAACATCAACTCAAAATGAATCCCACCAAGTCATTCTTGGGTGTCTCTAGTGGCAAATTTCTCGGCTTCATCATTACCTCTAAGGGTATACACGTGTATCCCGAGAAGATCAAAACCATTCAAGAGATGCGTCCTCCACGCAACCTAAAAGAGCTACGAGGATTCCAAGGTCGACTCGCGTACATCAGAAGATTCATTTCGAATCTGTCTGGACGCTGCAGACCATTTACTCAACTAATGAAGAAGGGTGTATCTTTCGTTTGGACCGAAGAATATCAACGAGCATATGACGACATAAAGCGGTATCTCATGAATCCACCAGTCTTGGTGCCACCAATCTCTGGCATACCGTTCTTAATGTATGTCCATGCTATGGACCATTCATTGGGTGCTTTACTTGCCCAAAAGAACAAAGAAGGCCACGAACAAGCTATTTACTATCTCAGTCGTACTATGATTGGTGCTGAACACCGTTATAGTCCGGTCGAAAAAGAATGCCTAGCTCTTATGTTTGCTGTTCAAAAGACTCGGCATTACATCATTGGCCAAACTATTCATGTCATATCCCGAGTTAATCCTCTTCGGGTACTGATAAAGAAACCTAGCATACTCAATTCTCGGCTGGCTACATGGGCCATTCTGCTAGCCCAATATGATATGGTATATGTTTCTCAAAAGTCTGTCAAAAGTAAAGCACTGGTAGATTTCTTAGCAGCTCATCCTGTTCCAGAGACATCCAAACTCTATGATGAAATTCCAGACGAGACTTTGGAATCTAATACAATCTCTGAAGAATTTCCTACTTGGCGTCTATTCTTTGATGGTGCATCCAGGATTGGACCCAATGGTGCCATTGTCGCAGGAGTTGGAGTTGTCCTTGTTTCTCCAGACGGATCAGCTATCCAAAGAGCATATTTTTTAGATGAGCCTTTCTCCAACAATGTGGCAGAATACAATGCTCTACTCATTGGCCTTCAGCTAGCCAAATAACTAGATGTCGAGTATCTTGAAGTCTATGGTGACTCCAAGCTGGTTGTTAACCAGGTTAGAGGGACTTATGAAGTTCGCCATCAAGATCTAGTGCCTTACTTTGAAGCGGCAATCAATATGGCTACATCATTCAAAGACTTCTTCATTGAATATGTATGACGAGCTTGCAATACTGAGGCAGATGCTTTGGCCAATCTTGCAGCAGTCTTAGACATCCCTATCAAAAGACAGCAGATGGTGGTTATCTCTAATCGGGATTTGTTCTGCATCGAAAACAATCGTAATATTGAGTTCAGTAATCTTACTGAAGTCAATATTATCGGTGAAGATTGGAGAACTCCTTTCATCGACTTCGTAGTTCATGACATAATCCCTGAAGATCCCAAGGAAGCTACGAGTATTTGTCGGCGATCTCTGCGATTCTACTACAATCAGACCACCAAAACTCTCTATCGGCGGACTTATGACGGTCTACTCTTACGCTGTCTTGCTGGAGATGAAGCGAAGCAAGTACTGCGTGAAGCTCACGACGGTGTCTGCGGAGAACATCAACCCGGTCCTAAACTGCAGGATCGCATCCGACATATGGGTTACTATTGGACCTCAATGGTATCTGATGCCATCGAATATGCGAGAAAATGTCGAGCTTGTCAAATCTACGCAGATTTCATTCATCAACCGTCGGAATTCCTTCATCCTACTGCTGCTTCCTGGCCTTTTGAAGCCTGGGGCATGGATATCATCGGTCCTATCAATCCTCCTTCTTCTAGAGGACATCGGTTCATATTGGCAATAACCGACTACTTCTCCAAATGGGCCGAAGCTATACCATTAGCTGAAGTCAAGACCAGCAGTGTCATCAACTTTATCAAACACCATGTCATCTATAGATTTGGTGTACCTCGAAGAATTATTCATGACAACGGACCTCAGTTCATCAGCCAAAAGTTTACAAGGTTTTGTGACGATCATCGGATTGACAATGTCGCTTCGACAGTCTACAATCCTGCTGCTAATGGTTTAGCTGAAGCTTTCAACAAGACTATCATCAAGCTCCTCAAGAAGTTTGTATCCACTAACAAACGAAACTGGAGTGAAAAGTTTGAAGAATGTCTTTGGGCCTACCGTACTACGGTCCGCAACCCTACAGGCTGTACACCATTCTCTTTGGTATACGGCTGTGAAGCAGTTCTACCTCTGGAACTCCAAATTCTGTCTTTGCGGATTGCCATCTCCAACGAACTCACAACAGAGAACAATGACCTTCTTCGACTTCAAGAATTGGAGGCACTCGATGAGAAGCGGCTATTGGCTCAACAGCATATTGAGTTATACCAAGCCCATATCTCAAAGACTTTCAACCGCAAAGTTAAGGTCAGAGCCTTTCAGAAAGGAGAGCTCATTCTAACCGTCAGACGTCCTATGACTATAACTCACTCGAGCAAGGGCAAGTTCGATGCAAAGTGGAAAGGACCATATATCGTGAGCTAAGTCTTCTCAAATGGAGCCTATCAACTCACAGAGCTAGACAGTCGAGTTGTAATGATGCCTATCAATGGCAAATTCCTCAAAAAGTATTATGTATAAATGTAACAGACATTGCTTGTAATCATCAGACAAGTTCATAAATAAAATTCAGTTTTATTTCATCTTGAATGATAGTACATAATATCAAGGAAGGTCACTATCATCCTTCTCAAAATTGGGACGCGAGCCACTACCGTCCTTATCAAAAATATGATCAGTAAAAGAGTTGAGAACATTCTTGCTGGAACCCACCAGGAACTTGCAAGCAGCCATCCTCAGGGCTTCTTCTTCTTCAGTCTTTCCTGGTTCAAGAAGGAAGTCCAAGATGTCCTTTGACGGTTTGGGGACAAACGAACCTTCGCCCGCTGCTATCTGCTTTGGTTGAGCCGGTTCGACTGGATGTTCCTCAGTACCTACTTCAACCTTCGGGGCGATCTCAGCCTTCTTAGATGCATCTCCAGACGACATCTTTATGTTGAAAAGTGAAAGTGACCATCCCATCTGATTTTTTGTTCTATTTATAGACAGAGAGTCGTAAGAAAACAAAGCGACACATTCATCCGACGGTTTACCCGTTCATCACATTCATCCGACGGTTCGCCCGTTCATCACATTCATCCGACGGTTCGCCCGTTCATCATCCGACGGTTTACCCGTTCATCACATTCATCCGACGGTTCACTCGTTCATTTCATCATCCGACGATTTACCCGTTCATCACATTCATCCGATGGTTCACCCGTTCATTCCATCCATCCGACGGTTCACCCGTTCATTCCATTCATCTGACGGCTCGCCCGTTCATTACATTCATCTGACGGTTCGTCCGTTCATTTATCCTATGGTTCACCCGTTCGTCACATTCATCCCGACGATTTATTTCGTTTATTCATTTCGTTCACACATTTTGACAAATCATCCAGTTCGTTCTTATCAGCAACTTGTCATCTTTGATTAAGTTGTCTATTGAAATAATGATATTCGATAAATTATATTTGCCACGTCCATATTACCTCTGAGCAGATATAATTGAATATGATTATTTTCCAGAATCAAGAAATATATCATGTCTTGCACCTCTGAATATATTTTCTATCGCTATTATTTATATCTGAATAAGATATGCAACAAATAATAGAGCCACCACAAAAAAATGTCTTTTTATTGATCAAAAATAAAAGACATTACAAAGATACATATTACAAAACAAGAAGATACAAAAAATCTTTCTATTCGGTCGGTGGTGTCATCAAGTTAACCATCTGGTGCTTTAAAGATTTCAGTCGCTCCTCACGGGATTCTATCACTCGTCTCCTAGCTTCCTCCATTCCAGACTTTTTATTAAAAGTCGGTAAGGTCACTAAGCAGCGGGAGATTTCAGCCTGATGAGTTGTGATATATTCATTTCGTTCCTGAGTCAGAACGTCCAGTTGCTGAGTGGCAGCTTGATGCTGTGTGACTTCATCTTCTAGAGTATGCTGAACCAGTTTCAACTCTTCTTGGAGACGGGCAATCTCCTCTTGAAGATGAACAGATTTTGCTTTCAACTCAGTAACTTTCTCCTCCTTCTCTCCAACAGCAGAGGTGGCTATCTCCATTTGAGAATCATATTCTGAAGCCTTGGCAGTATAAGTGTCTATGAAAGTCTAGAAATTAGCATTCTCAATGTCAACTTCTTGAGATATCCTTTCAAATTCAGCTTGTACTAAGGATTCTACTTCCCCTCGATTGAGATCTTTGTAGATCTTAACCGATGCTTCTAGCTCATCTAGTATGTGCTCAAGAAAAACAGCTTGAGCTTCATCTCCTTGACCTCGGATGGCATTTATTAAATAAGAGGTTGGGCTTCTAACAGTAGTGAAATCAACAACTTCTTTCTCTAGTACCCTATCTACTAGGGGTCCTAATGCATTAAAGAAAAGGTTGCTGAAAGAACTAATGATAAATTGGTTAGTTGCCAAAGCACCAGGGGTAGCAGCTACTGCCGTTGATGATGAAGCAGCATGTACCTGTGCAGATGGACGTTCTTACACTTGAATAGAGGGTTCTTTAAACAAGGGAGCTAAAGTAGAACTGGTTGCTCCTCCCGGTTGTTCTTCTGCAAGGATAAATGAACCTATCATTGATTGTTGTTGTCATTAACAATTAATTAAAAAAGGATCAAAAGATCAAAGGCAATCTTACCATGACTTGTCCCAGCAACAAGCCTTTCGTTTGTTGGTGCAGATTCCAGTCTAGCAGAGGTAGCCTCAGACATTACTGCCTGGCTACTTCCGGCTTGAAAACCACCCGAGAAATGTCGGCTACCGCTAGCGATAACCGTTATCGGCACTATATCAGTGCAAGGAGGAACCAGAGATGATTCGATTTCTACATGGATCAAAAATAGAGATGTCAGCCATTAATCTATGAAAAGAAGAATGATAATTTTATTTATTACCTTTGGAATTAGCGGTAGTAGCTTCCTCCAGTGCTACTTCCTTACCCATATTCTTTTTAGGAGACACATCTACCTCAATATCCTTTTCAGGAGCTAGTGTGTCTTCAACAACTTCAGGAGATTTATGGACATCAATGTCCTCTTCTTGATTCAAAGTATCATCAATAACCTCTATTGATGTAACTTTAGTGCTCATGCTATCCTCAGGTGCTTCCTCGCTGGCAGTAGCAGCGGTATGATCAACAACATCTTGTAGAACGAAGTCGCAATCATTTAATGATTCAATCATTAAACGATCCTCCTCTTCGCAGATTGTTCCTGGTGTAACAGGAAGCTGGGTAGTTTCTACTGCCGGTGAAGGAGATCGCAGAGCTTCATGCTCCTCCTCTACAATATTCTTCCTAGGCTCTGCAGCCTCCTCTCTCTGATCAGTCTCGTCCCTCTGTTCTGGACTAGGAGTTTCATGCCTAGGCTCAGGGACAGGAGTAGGAGATGACATAGTAATTCCAGCAGCACCACTGGCCACCACCGAGGACAGGATCACCTTCTTTCTTTTCCTAAAAGCCAGTTTCTTTCGATGAAGAGGTCTCTCTGGACTCTCAACATTTACCACATCAACCCGCTGTGGAAGAGAAGTCAGTGTGGTCGCTTCTTCTCGGGTCGACTCGGCCAGTTGTCGAGACTGCGACCTGGTAGTGACTTTCTCTGATGGGTCTAAGAGGAGTTTCTTCTTTGCAACTGGGAAGAAAGGCTCATTAATCATTATTTTCCTCTCCCTGGCCGGAGACTAAACAACTTTCAAAGAAATTCTCAGTAGTTCATTAACCTCCTCAGGGAAGTTAGCTTCCCTTGAGGCTTCTAAGGGATCATCCACTGGTTCATGTTGTTCATCATTTCCTGGAGCTAGCATAGCAGTTGCTCTTTTCTTCAAACGCGTCGCCGTCGCGAAGCTATCTACCAGATTAAAATTCTCGGCAAAAGTATTTGCAGCTGTGTAAAAAAATGAATATATATATAACATTCGAGGGCCATGATCATTCTTGGTTGGCATCGAGAACACTGTCCTTATGTCTCGAGCGTTGTAATAGGCCCATGCTCTGGCACCATCAATCAGATACCCCTTTCCTTGTAGGCAAGTTATAGCGTTGCCTACATGGAACTGGTCGTAACCAAATTAACGAGCGAAGAGGCTTGGCAGATATGGTTCCAAGAAACACTCATCTTCAAATCTGTACACCAAATGCGATGGCCTGATCGTCCTCAGCCAGTCAAAAGCTGCTCGACCCAACGGCTGCCTCCCAAGGTCAACAAAATTTGTCGACATATGTTCATAACCGGCTGGAGGGGCAACGTAGTAAAAATTCCATCCCTTTCCAAGGTTTAATGTACGTCTGCAGTCCTTCAGACTAGTATACACCCACTTGCTCCGGGAGAATCTTCGCAGATAACTACCACCGACTGCTCCCATGTCGGGGTTCATCAAGGATGGATGGTGCAGAAGCAACCACCCGAATAAATAGATGTAAGGCAACTCCAGTCGAGGGAAGTTCCCTTTCTCACCCTTCCATTTGATCATGGAGTCAACATAAAGATGAAGACCTGCATTCACTCTGCAGGTCATCGCTGTCAGCAAATCCATCTAGTAGCCAAAGACTAACCGGACAGCAGCAAAAAGTACGCCGTGGTAAAAGTGGTCCACGACGCTTACTCCGGGTACGACGAATCGATGGAGCCAGTATGTCAGGAAACCCGCCAGCTGGGCTTCACTTGACATGGGCCTGTAGCCCATTCTCATAAAACTCTCGACAAAATCTCCAGTCTTGAGTGGAGGGTATTGATGTTCATCATTAACTTTGATATCCATTTTCTTATTCTTCCATCAGTCTTATTACTTCACTGTGGCTGAGGGATTGGAAGAAAGTCGGGTTGCATGTGTCATGATCCTTAGTCTTTTTCTCAATGATATGATTAAGAAAAAGATAAGGCAACCACTTTGATGAATAACATGTGCCGGAAGAACCGCTCTTATAGTACAGGAAGCATATGTTGTAATGGCACAATAGTTCGTCGAAAACAGCCACCATCTCTGCATTTTCTCAACGTAGTCTGTCTAACTCGTCGTTTGTTGGAACATACTCCTCATAAGGGAAGTCTTCCGTTGGTAGGCACGAGATGTATTTCATCTCATGAACGGCTAATCCAATTTCCCCGTAGGGTGTCATGAATGTCCCTGTCCTATAATTATACCTCTCTGCCAAGGCCAGAAATAGATAAGGGTTTCAGAGGAATCCATACACGGTAGCGTATATCGCATGATATAGCTCGATCGCTTTAAGCTTGTCTTCGAACTGAGCCAATATCCAGTTGGCTATGCAGTTCCACCTTCTGTTGTCTGGGTTCACCAGACCTGTCAGCCGGATGTCCTGATCTGGGTATCTGCCCTCAACCTTTGCGTATTCATTAGCAAAGATTGGTGTCCTCATCGACAGTAGCGAAGAAGAGTTATCTGGAGGGATGCAGCCGGGCTTCAACCTTCTGAGCAAAGTGCTATGACGCTTAGAGGAGCTATAGAACATATCTCTGTTGTTTGGTCCTTTCTTGACACAAATCTTTCCTGTCCTTGCCTGCTGGAGGGGAGTAATATCCCAGTCTATCCTCCTGGAATGGCTTGCATGGGCATAGCGGGCTAGAGGGAGGCATCTGGCAATGTCCGGTAACAGGATTAGTTTCTCCTTTCTTTGGAAGAGTCTCTGCTCAACACGGGGTCTCGACTGAGAACTCTTGTCAATAGCTTCGCCAAATAAGAACATGGGTTTCTTATGGGTAATGGCGTCAGCAGACTGCAGGGGCTGCCCATTCATCGGACTTAATAAAGTCTCATTGTCCTGAGCTACCAAGATGGCTTGACGGGAGGATGGCAGAGCATATTGGGGAAAAAGCACATGGGACAAATCTTCTTTAAATTTCGGTTCAGCAAGGGACCCTACATATATTTCATACTCTGGGTCCTCTCTGATGTTGACTGCATCAAACAGAAAAAACAGAATTCAGTACAAGTAAAATCAAAGATTTTATCATCAGATTGCGCAAGCATCAGATTGCGCAACAATAGCTGCTATGTACAAACTGTCTAGTTACGCTAACTCATCCACTTGCGCAAGCCATCAGATTGCGCTGAATAACTTGTGTAAAGCATCAGTTTGTGCTGGACAGCCTTGCACAAATCAGCAGACCGTGCTGACTTTTGCCAGCGCGTTCTAACCGATTGTGCAAGAAAATAGTCTTCATAAAAATAAAAACTATTGGGTTTGTGCAACCGAAACCCTAAACAGGGCGGCGCAGTATGACCAAATCTCTAAAAAGAGACAGGTTCGAAGGATCAACAGTGTTAAAGAACCCTAAAAAGGGTCTTTCGATTGGGTTTACTACCTTGCAATACTGGATGGGCAACTTCATGTCGAGAAGGGCGCGACACAGCCCGAGCCGAAGACTCGGCGGGGGCCTTGCCTTTCTCGGCGGCGGAGCACTTCGGGGCCATCTGAAAGTTGACTGAGAAGAAGGAAGAAAGTCGGAGGAGGCTCGGGAACTTTTTCTCTCTTTAGCAAAGTGAAAACAAGTAAAGAAAAACAAGGAGAACAAAGAGAACTATTTATAGTTTTTCAAAGAGCAACGGTCGCCTCAGATTGTGCCGAAGAAATGGGAGCTAACTCCTCCAATTGCGCAGACAAGTCATTACTTGCGTAACTTGATTTTTTAATCAAAAATTTAAAGTATTTTGAAGCTTTGACTATTTTCAAACTTCGAAAACTTTGAAGGGGGTCTTGTAGGTCCTAAAAATCAAGTTGCACCCATCAAAGAAGTCATGAAAATCAAATTATGCATCCTTCAAGTGAACTGTACAGAAGACAGATTGCGCAACAATTCGATTGCGTAGGCTGAATTGTGCACTCATCCAAGTGCGCAAGCTGACGTGGCCTCGTCATCATTATCTGACAGAGAATCAGATCTTCTGACAATTGACAGCATGGAGAACAAGGAAACTGTTCGTTTATCGTGCAGCACAGCACTCGAGGACAGCTGTACATGCAGCATAATCTGCCAGACTCTCTGCAGCGCAGTCCATCCCAGCACGGTCCATCCCAGCGCAATCCGAAGCCAGCGCAATTCAGGTGGCGCACTCCATCAAGATAACTGACAATGTACACGTGGCCTTCATACCATCAATTACTCACCATGTGGCAACCGTCTGTACACGATCAAGCGCATTTCAATCAAACAATGCCACGTGTCACATACAGATGGTCCACGATCGAGTAACTGCCTGCGCAGTTCATTGCCTGCGCAATCCAAAGTGTGCACAATCCAACCTGCGCAAGTCAGAATAAGTAAAAGTTAGTTATTTCTAGAACTCTATAAATAGAGTTTTAAGCCTTCATTATCACACACATATATCAGAGATCATCACCAGAGATCAGGAGTTCTTGCCAAAGTGCTGCTGCAATCTTCAGAGGCTACCGTCTTCAAAGTTCACATCGTCTAAGGGATAAAGCGATCGTCAATCAGATCGGATTCCTATAGTTGTACTTTCCCAAAATTCTTGTAATCTTCTTACAAAGTTTGTTGAAATAAAGATCAACTTTTGTTTTTGCAAACATATATAAAACTAGGCTTTTTTTTCTTTTAAATGAGAAAACATGTGAATTGCTAAATTACCAGGTTATTTATTTTAAGAAAACTTATTAATTTTCTTTATAAAATAAATATATCCATTTTATATTCTATGCGTTTAACGGCAAAATTAACATTCCAGAAAAATAAGAAAAAGCTACGCTACACAATACAGGTTCACAGAAAAATAAAGGAAAACTGGGCTTATGCCCTTACAACAAATTAGTTAATAGGAAAAATACATTAAAATGAATTTCTCGAAATTAGTAATTTTCGTAAGAAAATAGTTTTTATTTAAATAACATTTTAAAATAGATTTATTTAATCAGAATGTTTTTCATAAAATATGTCTTTTAGACATTTCATAAATTATGTAGAAAATCACCTTTAAACATAGATAATAATAAATGCACAAAAATACGTTTTCTTACAAAAATATTGGTTTAAAGTTAATATAAAAAGGTTTTCGGGTTTTAATATTAAATACCATTACCAAAATAACCTTTTTAAATAAATATTAGTTTTTGTTATATTAATCTCTTTATAAACCTTTTTGATTAGAAATCATTTAAAAAAGGGGAATATATATAATTTATAATACAATTTTGCTAACAAAACTTTTATTTAAAAATAATAACTTTTAAATAAATATTATTTACCACTATTTTGTAAATAAAATAACTAAATTATTTATTAGGTTTAGAATCTATACAAATTAACATTACAAAATAAGTGATAATCCTAACTTTTATTTAAACCAATTAAATCATTTAAACCATATTTTAAATTATTAAGGTTAACCCATAAATCAATTAATATCAAATAAGCATGTATAAAGTTTCCTAATATGTATATTATTACCACATTGCTAATTTAACACCTCAGAAATCAAATAATCAAAACACAGAACTTAGTTTAATAATCTACAGAAACTAACCTAAGACCAGAAGGTCTAAATGGTTCTGTGAACAACCAGAAGATGAAAAAAATAAGGAAAGGGGTTACCCAAGCTTGATGAAGGAGTACCGAGGGGAGGCCTCGGACTCAGAACAACGCCGGGAACGATGGAAACGATAAGCACGGACACGTATACGCACACGGATGGACACGCGAAGACGGAACACGCGTACGGGAACACACGCGGGAGGCGTCGGGCTGTCGGGTTGGCACGGGGTCGCACGGAGACGGACTCGAAAGGTGGGGGAGATGGGTCTGGATCGGTAGGTCTCGCCGAGGTGAGCACGGGGATGGCTCCGGAATGGAAAACGGAGAAGGGAGGAGGAAGTTGTGTGGGTTTGAGTGGAGGAAGAATGGTGAAGTTTCTGTGAGATCTCAAAGTTTCTGAGGGAAACTTACGTATAGGAGAGGAGAGGAGTGCGGGTTGTGGAGAGGGATTTGTGGATCTGAGCCGTGAGTGGGGGTTGTGGGTTGAATGAGTTAAGTCATTAGTTAAGTTGGGTTCAGTCTAGTTTGGTGGGCTTTAAGTCATTGGGCTTTGGTTGGGCTAGGATTTAATAGTTACTAATTAATCATTTAATTATTCTAGGAAATCCAGCTAACAATTAATCTATAATAACTATAATAATAATAATAATAATAACCTAATCTAAACTAATAATCCTAATTAATCTAAATATCCAATAATTAATCTAAATCCAGAAAGCGGGTTTCACAACCTTCCCTCCTTAGAAAATTTTGTCCTCAAACTTTCAAAGATAAGGGCCGGGGTACAACCAAGATCACTTAGCCTTGATCAAAAATAGGATTTTAAATCATCAGGCACGATTGGATTCTAGGTATGATCGCTAGGTACAATGATAAAATATAGGCACGATCAGAATTATCTAAATATGATCTGAGATAAAGTTGGAATATTGATGTGATCAAAATCATTTTGGGCACGAATAAAATCTAGATACGATTAAAATATAATCAAATGATCATAAAATAGAGGAAAAATTAAATGAGGTCTCGTGAAACAGAAAATAAAAGTGACGAACATCAACAATTTATTGAGAAGGAAAAATAATAGAATCTTCTGAGATGAGGGACTAAAAATTCCAAATCAAATTGGAATAGGGTATAAGGGTTTGTGACTCAGGAAAAATCAAAAAGTTGTATGATAGGAGGATAGCGAGGGTGATCAGAACAATATTACTATGATAGGAATGTAATTAAATAAGATATTTCTACTGAGGGCCGAGTGATGATCAAAGGGAATAGAAAGAATATCGTTTCACTATTTCATCGGTCAAAAGATAAGATATGCAGGAAAAAGACTTACAAGATAACTATCTTATTAATACCATGCAAAACCAATCTCTAACTAGCTAAACTTTCGGTATCTACATAAAACTAAGATATCTGTCTGGGTATTAAAACTAAATACATATATGGAATCATAAATCACCTAAATCAATTTTTCATCCATCGTTGTATGCCAATGGTCTTATCTCAAATCCTCTCTGCTTATTCCTTCTCTAGAACCTATCATTCCATTGCTCGTGTTATTCCTTCCATGGCTATATCCGTCTCTTCTAGGTATAATAGTCATCTAACCATAAAAGTTGATACTCGTCAAGTGTTTCTTTACTTGATCATTATATTCACATGTTTATATATTATCCAAATTCACTTCCTCCATGGAAGAATCTTACCAAATCCTAGAATTTTCTTGAGATCTCTACCTACGTCTTCCTTTATCTTCAATAAAATTCAAAATCGTCAAATACCATTATTTGTTTGAATGAGGTTTATACATAGTGAACACCACCAACAGTTCTAACCCAAATAAGTCACAAGCTAAGATGTACCACTCTCTCAAGACTAGCTTACTCAAGGTATTATTCTACCTTTTCTACCCTTTAGCTATCTAATATTAATCCCAATGATCCCTTACAAGGAATGAGATAAGTAACAATCTATATTTCCCCGTATATAGCTATCAACTATATATATATGGTCATCCACAAGATGTATATCAACTATTTAATATATAAAGCTAACCACAACTATCTACAGCTTCCAAAATATGTAACTAAAAAATAATAATAATACTAAATAATAAATAAATATAAAAAAATATATATACAACGTAATAAAGTTGAAATAGGAAAGAGATTAAGCCAATAGAGATTGATATGGTCCTAATAAGTTCTAGGAAAAATCAAGTATAATTTTATAGAAAATCTATCCTTTCTGGCTGTGATAAGAGATGTCTGAAAATGAAAAGCCGCTAGAAATACAAATCTTCTAATCGGACAACAGTCAGAATAATTTGATGGTGCAGAAAAGATAACCATATTATGGATATAGTCTTAATAATATTCGAAAATCCAAATATATCCGAAGTCACTTTACCTCAAATTTATGCCTCGCCAGAGTGCACCTGACTGCAGTAATTTTTTTTTGCTCCACAACTTGAATAATGATAGGTTACCGAGTAGTCCAACAACTTTATCTATTTTTTGGCTGAACAACATAGGAGACAAATATGATGCATTTAGGACATAGTCTCAATAATATCCGAAAATCTATGAACACATAAAATTACTTCAACTTAGAGTCTATGCCTCGCTAGTGCGCAACTGGCTGCAGTAAACTCGCAGTTTCCATAATTCAAATAAATGGCTGCAACGCATAGTGTGAAGCCATATTAGATCACTGAATATTTTCTCAACTTTGTCCATTGAAATTTTCAAAGAGATAGCTCATCAATTCAAAGTTTTCCAATGACTAAAGGAAATTCAATAATATAATGGAATCAATTCTCTGGCCGTTCCTGCTTCATGATACTTAAGCATTGAGTTAAGAAGCATTCTAGGCCTTGAATTGATCAATAAGTTGCATAGAGAGAGTAAGGTTTCAAGTTGAGTGGAGGAAGTCAAAAAATGAAAATATTTTCGGTACTTAGAATAACGTAGGAAATGTCAATCCATATTGGAATTATATATATTTTTTTCGGAAAATAGTTCCCTTGGGAGATATGTGAATCAGCTAAGTTGAACCAATTCTTTGGTAACAATTAACCTTGGGGCTTTATGGTTCCAAAAGAATTCGGTTCAAAATTGGTTCTGAGAAAGTCAATTAGAAATAAGGCCAAGAGAAATGTTTGGATACACTAGCCGTAGAGATACTTTGGGTAGATAAGAGTTTATTAGGTTTGCTATAGAAGAATTTGAAACTCTAAATAGCGAATGGATGTAGATTCCAAATAAAGATAGAGGAGTAAGATTTGATCAACAAATTGAGAAGTTGGAATAGGTTTGCTGAAGAAGGGGATAAATAAAAAAAAATCTAATCTTAATCCAAAAGCGGTGAGAGAGTATGGATCCTAAAGTATGCTAGAACCTGATAAAGATATGAGATATGGAAGAAAATAATCCCGACAGCCATGGGACACTAAAATATACCAAAAATCTATAAAATAAAATAGGCAGTAAAACATACCATCATACAATCGGCCTAATCTAGATAAGGTTTAGGTACAAACGTAATCAAGGTAACCTATAAAACTGTAAATAAGCCAAAATAAATATTTTAAAATAAATAATTCGGCCCTATATTGTAACATGGTGAATATAGTAGACTCTCTGTTCACCATGTATATTATATATATAAAATATCTAGGTATTCCAAAATTCTATTCTTCCAATTCTTAATCACCAATATATCCTCGATAAATATCGCCTTATATACATTCTCATTACAATTTTTCAGAAATTGTATCGCAGGGGAGACATGACTTTGGAAAAGATATTAGCCAGAAAAGTGTAATCAAGGGTAATATGTTATGCTTCGGGAGGGTATCATCTAGTGCAAATCAATAATTCTAGGTATCATTAACTCTTCTGGTCCTGGTCTGGTTCGAGCAGCCTCCCGCTGCTCAATCTACTACTACGATTCTCTTGTCATGTTTTCTTGCGTCATGCATAGAAAACAAGATCTTGCTAGTACCGACTGGTAGGCATAGGTCAGGTTGTCTTCATAGTCTGGCAAGTTTAGGGGCAAGCATAAACAAGGTAACCTACCATTCTATAAGCAAGCAAAAATAGTTACTTATATATAGATAATTCGGTCCTATGTTGTGACAAATCAATATTCTAGTGTTTTAGTTGTTTCTAGGTATGTTCACTTAAGTTGTTGATTGACCTGCATGGGCCACCACTAAAAATATGTCACGAACCGATCCCAAAATTATTTTGGTTGAACCGGATCATGCCCAGCCTGCATCGTTGTGAGACGGCGACAATAAGCTGTTCTATATGTAGGTATCCACAACCACATCTATACATTTGTCACAACTTGTATATACGAAAATTTTAAAACTTTTATTCAACAATTGAAAAGTACAACTGGAAATGGAAGAAATGAAACAAAGTACTGAATTCAAATTAATAAACTCCAAAACAATAAAACCAGAAAACTGGAAAAACAACTAGCTAGGCGGTCGACCCATCGGCCTCAGGTTCTGTGTCCTCCAAGGGGGACTCTGGCAACACCACATGATACAATACCGGGTCATAGTAGCTATTGTACAATAGCTCAGCATCCTCAATATTACCTAAAAATGTGGGTCTCCAGTCAGGAGGGAGCAAGTACGAATATGTATCTCATATTTCAAATAATAATGGAAAAGTGCAGGCTAAACAGTTGAAACAATATTTTCCAGCAATTTAACAATTTAAAACAATGTGATTTGAATGTGTAATCGTCTATGACTGGCTTGGGTTGTACAATAGCGTCCTAGCGACGCGATACGACTTATCCCCGTGTGTCAGAGGGGTAAGCTCGCACAATCATGCAATATGGGAGGTATTGGTCATAAACGTTACACTATTCCTCCAATCTCCACAATCAATATCAATCAATATTTGAACCCTAGGAGAGGATTCCGTGTAGCAATGTGGTTTAAACATGCAACTTGACAATTACTAAATAAAATGCAAGAAAACATAATCGTAACTTGCCACTGTTAATTGACTAGATCGGGATTGTCAGTACCGAGGAGGAAGTCAAGTACGTCTCCGAGATCCTACAGTTGAGAACCTTGACTTAGAACCATAATAAAACTATCTTAGGTATGCTAGTTACAATCTCTAGAAGCAGACCCTAGTCAGGTTTTAAGTTTGTTTAATTAATCTACCGGAAATTGTCTAACGTCGCAATCTACGTTCGTTATCATTTTAATTGAATAAGTCGGTTACTGATTAATTTGGAAAAATTAACAATTACCGGTTAATTTGGCAAAACTTTGTATTTTAAGTATATATATATATATATATATATATATATATATATATATATATATATATATATATATATATATATATATATAAATAGGCTTTTTTTCCTTTTAAATGAGAAAACATGTGAATTGCTAAATTACCAGGTTATTTATTATGAGAAAACTTATTAATTTTCTTTATAAAATAAATATATCTATTTTATCTTCTACGCGTTTAACGGCAAAATTAACATTCCAAAAAAATAAGAAAAAGCTACACTATACAATACAAGGTCACAGAAAAATAAAGGAAAACTGGGCTTATGCCCTTACAACAAATTTATTAATAGGAAAAATACTTTAAAATGAATTTCTCAAAATTAGTAATTTTCGTAAGAAAATAGTTTATATTTAAATAACATTTTAAAATAAAATTTATTTAATCAGAATGATTTTCATAAAATATGTCTTTCAGATATTTCATAAATTATGTAGAAAATCACCTTTAAACATAGATAATAATAAATGCACAAAAATACGTTTTCTTACCAAAATATTGGTTTAAAGTTAATATAAAAAGGTTTTCGGGTTTTAATATTAAATACCATTACCAAAATAACCTTTTTGAATAAATATTAGTTTTTATTATATTAATCTCTTTATAAACCTTTTTGATTAGAAATCATTTTAAAAAAGGAGAATATATATAATTTATAATACAATTTTTCTAACAAAACTTTTATTTAAAAATAATAACTTTTAAATGAATATTATTTACCACTATTTTGTAAATAAAATAACTAAATCATTTATTACGTTTAGAATCTCTACAAATTAACATTACAAAATAAGTGATAATCCTAACTTTTATTTAAACCAATTAAATCATTTAAACCATATTTTAAATTATTAAGGTTAACCCATAAATCAATTAATACCAAATAAGCATGTATAAAGTTTTCTAATATGTATATTATTACCACATTGCTAATTTAACACCACAGAAATCAAATAATAAAAACACAGAACTTAGTTTAATAATCTACAGAAAATAACCTAAGACCAGAAGGTCTAAATGGTTCTGTGAACAACCAGAAGATGGAAAAATATGAGAAAAGGGGTTACCCAAGCTTGATGAAGGAGTACCGAGGGGAGGCCTCGGACTCAGAACAATGTCGGGAACGATGGAAACGACGAGCACGGACACGTGTAGGCACACGGACGGACACGCGGAGACGGAACACGCGTACGGGAACACACGCGGGAGGCGCCGGGCTGTCGGGTTGGCACGGGGTCGCACGGGGACGGACTCAAAAGGTGGAGGAGAGGGGTCTGGATCGGTAGGTCTCGCCGAGGTGAGCGCGGGGATGGCTCCAGAATGGAAAACGGAGAAGGGAGGAGGAAGTTGTGTGGGTTTGAGTGGAGGAAGAATGGTGAAGGTTTTGTGAGATCTCAAAGTTTCTGAGGGAAACTTACGTAAAGGAGATGAGAGGAGTGCGGGTAGTGGAGAGGGATTTGTGGATCTGAGCCGTGAGTGGGGGTTGTGGGTTGAATGAGTTAAGTCATTGGTTAAGTTGGGTTCAGTCTAGTTTGGTGGGCTTTAAGTCATTGGGCTTTGGTTGGGCTAGGATTTAATAGTTACTAATTAATCATTTAATTATTCTAGGAAACCCAGCTAACAATTAATCTATAATAACAATAATAATAATAATAATAATAATAATAATAATAATAATAATAATAACCTAATCTAAACTAATAATCCTAATTAATCTAAATATCCAATAATTAATCTAAATCCAGAAAGCGGGTTTCATACAGCCCCCCCAAACCCCCCCGGCCAGCCCCCCCCCTCCCCCCCCGCTGCCCGCCCCCTCCCACCACCGCCGGCTCCCCTCTGCCCCTCACCGCCGCCCAAGAGAGAGAGAGAGCACACCTCGATCGTCCAAGAGAGAGAGAGGAGAGAGAAAAAATTGGGGGGAATAAAATTTTCCCTCCGTCGGTTCAACTTAAGCTAGGGCTTTTGACTTAGCGATGGACTATCGACTGATAAAATCCGTCGCTAATCCGCCATGAAATGTCATATGGTCGACGGAATGTTCGTCGCTACTTAGTCGTTAATCTCACGCAATTTTTTTAAAATTTTTCCAACCACTTATTGACCACTTTGCGACGAACGATATGTCCGTCTCTAATATCCCATCATCTGGTCGACGGATTATCCGTCGCTAAGTAGTCGTCAATTCCCCCGCCAACTATTGACATTTTCTCGCAATATTTTTAACATTTTTCCACCAATTAGTGACTACCGAGTGACTACTTGCCGACGGGTTTTTGTTTCGTCGCTATTTACCGATGGCTTGCTGACGGATAGACGACGGATGTTCACCCTTAAAAAAATGGTGCACGATTAGCCGGGAAGTCGTCGCCAGGTTGTCGGTAGTCCGTCGCTACTGACAACGAATTTATTCCGTCGCTAAACCACCGTCGCCAATTTACTGTATTTTGGTAGTGTAGGGCCTGTTTGGTAACCGGGATTTGGGGCTGGAAGTGGTTTTTTTTCTGGAAGTGGAGTATGGATCTCCAAATCCTCCGTTTGGTTGCAAGAAATAATGAATTGGATTTTACTTTGGGAATAGGGATGCAGTTCCTGTCCCCTTGGATTTTTCTTCTTCCCACATCCTTCTCAATCCTCAGGAAGTGGGTGGGAAAGAGAACAAAAAAATATCCAACAGTTCATCCATTCGATACCTCAGTCCGACGATCTCATTGAGGAGGCGGTGCTCCTCGGCCTGTCCGGAGCTGCGGTGGCCGGCGAAGACCTCACCCCAGAGCTGCGGTGGCCAGTGAAGATCTCGTCGACACGGGTGTTGGCCTTGGCGTCCTCCTTGTGGCGGCCGCGGAGCAAGCAGAGGAGAAGAAGGAGGGTTGGGGGCGGAGCCGTAGCAGCGACGATGGTCGAACGGTTTGGGGGCGGAGGAGGGAAGCCGTGGAATTTTTATTTTTCTTTTTTGGGAAAGAAAGGGTCAGAACGAATATGTGGAGAGAGAGAGAGAGAGAGGTTAGATGTTATGGGGATCATTATAGTTAGCTATTTAATCTATTAATTATTATATTAATGTATGTATTAGATGATAAGATAATGTATTAATTAATTAAAATTGTAATCCGTAATTAGTAATTAAATTTGAGTTGATAAATTTGCAATTTTTAATTAGTTAATAATTAATTATCTTAATTTATCAAACTAATTATTTAATTTATTAAATTATTATGTGAATTAATTATACTCTTCCACTTTACGATTTTTTTACTTTCATATCTCAACCAAACACATTTGTCTGATTTTTCACTTCCCACTTTTTAGTTCCTATCCCAACCAAACACATTTGTCCCCTACTAGGGGGACAAGAAAATACATGAATTTCTATCCTTCTTTCTTTCATGAAAGTCTAAATCCAAATCGAAATTCACTTCATGTTTACCAAACAGCCCCTTAGTGCAAATTCAAGCAGGTATTGCAACTTAAATTACATTCCCAACATGAATATGAATGACTTCTAATGATTATCGACCATTTCAAAGTCCTATTCACATTACTTGTAAGATATTAGAACAATTCTCTAAGACACAGTAGAATCTTATTTTAATCAAAACAGTTAGGAATTACGAAAATTTTAGTGAGAGAAAAATTTTGGTGTATTTGTACGAAACTAGAAGAATTTGAGAGAATTTAATATAGAGGGACGAACCGCCACTATTAATGACACTCCTAGAAAAATGAAGTGGAGCGCCATTAGAGTTGGTGCCCCAAATGAGAAAATGAGTAGGGCGCCATTAAAGTTGGAACCCCATGAGAAAAATGAGTGGGAGTGCCAACTCGAGTGGCGTCCTACTTTAGAATTTTTTTTTAACGGTCATTTCTTTACCGTTGTAAGTTAAATAATCAAATTTTTGAACGTTAGATTTAGGCTATATAAAGAAGAAGTGGGGGAGCTATTTCATTCACACTTCTAACACAATTCTTTATTCTTCAACCAGTTTCTAAACTCACAAGCTCCTAGGCTCACAAGCTCTCCATTTAGAAGCTTAGCAATCAGTAATCTCCATGGATCGAAATCTAAGAATATGGTGCACGCATAGAGGTGCAGCAAATGGGCTATCCTACGAAGGAGGTTTAACCCAAATTCTTAAAACCGATCCCAATATTACATTAGATAGTTTACTCACTCTAATTATTGGAAGTTTTTCTATCAGATATGAATTTATATGAAAACACATTTATCCTTTTCATTGTTTAGTATTAGTTTGTGATCAAGTATGGAATTTTGTTCTTGAAGTTAATTTACAATCTTCTTTTACAAGTATTTATGTTACTTGAGTAACACCAAGACTTGATAATATAAGTACTCAACGTGCTTCTAATTACCAAGCGGATCCTAGTTCTTCTCGACAAGTTCTTCCAGCTCATGAAGTAGAACATATATTAGATGAAGGTAATAATGATGATTATGATGATAATGATGAAAACAAAATAGCGATGATTTAATTAAAATTTTAGGTTATAGTTTTGATAATAATGTCGATAATATTGCTACCACTCATGAATTATTTGTCGACAATCATTTGATAGTCGTCCTAAAATTAAAACTTTTATAAGTGATATATCAATTGAACACAATTTTACTTTTTCAGTTAGTGGTATGAAGAATTCTCAGAAAATTATATATATTTGTGATCATCCAACTTGCAATTAAAGAGTATATGTTAAACATTTAGCTAAAGGTGGAACATTTACCAATAGTACATTATAAAGTCGACATTCATGTTTATGTGGACTTATAATAGGATGTCATCCACTAGCTACTACTTTATGGATTAAAAACAAGATAATTGATACAATTAGGGATAACCAGTCATATAGTCCATTATAAGTTGTGAAGGATATACATAGAGAATATCGGATACATATTTCTTATTCCAAGGCTTGAAGAAGAGATGGCACTAGCTTAAATAAATAGTAGTTATGTTGATGCATTGCTATTCTTGAAGAGTATAATTTTAGACTTATCGAGTCAAATCCAGGTAGCCGATGCTTCATAAAGACTACTAGAAACAATAGCTTTCAAAGAATTTTTATTGGTTTCAAAGCATGCATTTATAATTTTTAATTTGAGGGATTGTTTCAAATCCAGGTAGCCGATGCTTCATTTTTTTTTCTTCTGTTTAAAGATTTTTTTTCTTGCCTTGTGCACATCTTGGTATTGTTTTATTGTTGGAGGAATTTAAGACTTCATTTCTCTTACCATTTGTGACAAATGGCTTACTATAGTAGTCCCATAACATCGATCATTTTCTAGTTGAAATATTACTATTAATTTTGGAGGTGACATTTGTGTCAGTGGATGTTCATTTCTATAGGTTCGTTTGCATAATAACTGTTATTATTAAAATTACTATAAACATTGTAATAATGTTCTAAAAGATTTTCATAGTGTTGGTTAGAACCAGTAGCATCATTAGGATCCATAATATTTTAAAAGATATATATAATTAAAAAATAATCAATTTTTAATATCAAATTAATTACTTTTATATTAATAATTTTTTTACTTAGACTTAAACTTGATTTTCTTCATAGTCGTCGGATGTAGAATTTTTACAGCTTGGTGTGGTTGATCAAGTTGAACCATCCAAATTTCTTGGAGTCCTGCAATTTTTCTTGCACTTCCGTCTCCAGAAAATAGGTACTTCGCCGAGTATGACACAAGATTGCTTGCAAGTATTATAATGGAGGGAATAATTTTCTTATATAATATATTGGGATGAATTAAGTCCAATTTATAGAAATTTTCAGGTGTCAAATGACCACCATTAATATCCGTAAAATATAGTTGTTATAGAAATATTTTGGTCATTTTCAGTAAAATGATCAAAATACTCCTTATAAATGTTCACAAATGGCTAAAAGATATTTTCGTAAAAATACTCTTACCAAAATATCCTCCAACATTATCTAACGGTTAATAGGAAGGTAAAACCGTAAAACCCCTCCCTAAAAGAATATATAAAAAAAAAACCGAAATGGTGGGCCAAGGGTGTATACTCGGGTTGACCCGTGCCTGGGATCGAGCCTGACCGGGTCACTGCCTACTCCGGGCAAGACTGGGTCGACCGATTTTGTGGTGGGGGGTGGGGGTTAGGTCTGACTGGACTAATTTTGGAGCCTATTCGGATTTGCGGGCCTGGACAGTAAATTCAGCCCGGTATCGAATTTTTAGTGTGCCGGCTCGACTGGTCGTTGACCGAATTTGGATCTGACTCAACCAGAATTTTACTGGACCGGATTCCAGGCCGTCTGGCCCAATACACACCTTCAATTATGACAGACTTGAAAAATATAAACAACTAACAGTTGAGGCGTGCTGTTTTAATAAAACTACATTATGTTGTTTCAAATTGTGTTATACCATTTTTACTGCTGACATATTTTCTCCAGATTACACATTCTAATATTAGTTTCTGTATACGAAAATGACATTTTGCCTGTGGTTCATAACTGGGGGCGTAACCGTCGGTCGATGTGACGGCCGATCCTTGGCCTCCCTGCTATTTCTAGGTCCCATCCGAACCGGAGGGCAATGGCCGGCCGATACGCCCGCTGTTACAAACCGCGGCAACGTAACAGCTTCCTACTCAGCCAACTTATCAAAGAACCTATACTAGAATTGACTAGCCACAGGGATCCGATTACTTGGAAAAAATTGCAGGGACCTAAACCATATTTTCCCGATATACAGATGAATATTTCAGGCCATGTATCTGCAAGTTGAACTAGAGGTCATACACCACAAGCTTCTTAAATATTTATAAACTTCAGAAACAGCAATCTCTATCGCTATAATTTCTGTCATTTTCTTTTTATAAAAATTCGTTATTTTGCAATTTCTTCATATTCCTACGGCTAAAGGGAATGGTCCTAATCTATTATTATGAAACTAACAGTAAGTAGCTGACAATAGCACATTAGAACCAGAGAATCTTCAACCCTTGTGCCTATATAAAGCATTCAAGGCATTCTAACAAGAAGAGCAAGATAGTATAGAAGAACCAAGAAGCCTTGCATATCTCTATATTGTATCAATCCCGAGCTTAAACTTTGTCCTAGCATGGGTGAAGTAAGTGATCTCTCAAATCCTGCTTCAAAAATTTCTTCTTATTCCAAGGTTGCACTCTTTTAATCAAACTGTAGAGCGTAGAGTAGGACTAGCCAATAGTAAGATATGTTCGTTTTTGCACAGTGGCAGCTCTATAACTTTTAATGAAGTAGTATATATGTTTCCTTCTTATAGTTAAATTGATTGTTTTGCTGTGACAACTAAAGGAGCAAAAGCAAGAGGAGAAGAAGGAAGAGAAGAAAGAGGATGAAAAGAAGGAAGAAGAGCCACCAGAGATTGTGCTAAAAGTGGACATGCACTGTGAAGGCTGTGCAAGGAAAGTTGAAAGATCACTCAGGAAATTTGAAGGTTTTTCTTTAGCCTCCGCGATATTCTGCTCTGTCAAAATTTGAAGTTCTTTTTATGAGTTCTCTTTTATCTAGGACATGCTAGGAAGCATAGACACTCCAATATTTTCACCCGTGTCAGACACAACACAAACTGGATATTCCAAAATATATTAGCATACACCAAAATAAGCTCGGTATCGCCCTATCCTTCCATGTGGTGTCATATCTGGGCTCCATCCCACCCAAAAATTTAATCCTTCTTTTTTTGTCCCATATTAATCAGCTCCAGCCCATACTTCAGTCCACCCCAGCCCACACCCTAGACCAGTCCCTAGATGTGGGCTGGTTCCGCCCTTGGTCGTATCCATGTCCGTCTAGAGTGCATGACATAATGGTTATTAAGAATAAAAGTATGAAAACAATTTGGGTATCATGCTTGACAGAAAGAAAAAAACATTCTAAGGGCAAGTAATTAACAGTTAAGATACAAAACAATACTTCCCTATTGTTTGTAGAAAAACATTATTAAAACTTTTTTGGTTACTGTGTTGGATGTACATATTTGCTTATTGCCGGACCAATTTCTCAAAGGATCAAATTGATTTCTTTTCTATACATAAATAGGTTATATCTCAATTAGTATTCACAAATAATTGTTGGGAGTTTATTATAAAGATAACGCATTACGATAGATCAGGCAAAACGAGAGGTTACACACACACACACTAAAATACAAAATATCCAAATTACGGTTTTAGTAACTACATGATCCACTTAGATGTGACAGCAATATTTTCATGCATATTATGACTTGCATACCTTCTTTGTCTTCTCATATAAGTAAATCTATATCATCATTCCATAACATGCCCGAAAGGAAGTTCTTTGAAAAAAAAAGTGTATATTTTTTGTTTTCTTATAATTAATAGTTAGAAACTTCTAGCCAGGATGAGGTGTTGTGCACACACGCAGAAGCGACACAAATAATAAAATTAGCTATGATGAGTAAATAACAAGGAACAACTAACTGAATAAATAGCAAACAAGAACAAACACAAAGTCTTTAAGCTGGTTCGGTTAATCTAGTCCTAATCCACAAGGCAAGAAAATTTATTTTATTGAATCAACAAGAAAGAAAACCTAGCAAGGATTACATACAAAAACCGTAATGAAAAATTATCTCTATACGAGATCTCTCCAACGAGCTCTCCTTCAACATATCTCTCTCTCTCTCTCTCTCTCTCTCTCTCTCTCTAAATTTGGAAACTTTGGAGCATTTGCCAATATATTGTCAGTATTATGCTTGATACTCTTTGACTGTAGACAATCATGTATCGAAGCTTCGACTCCTCCCAGGCTTGTTAGTTGATCGGACGCCTATAACAATAGATAGTTGAACATGTTAGTCCCGGGGCTTGATCAAAGATGGAAAAACAGATGCAATCGATATCTGAGATGTCCCACAAAACTTTGCAGAGAGCAAACTCAAGATCTACGATGGAATAAAAAATCAAATAGCCAAATTACAATCTGAAGGAGGGAAAAAAGAGAAGAGAAGATCTCTTGTTCTTCCTTGCAAACGTGTTGCAATTGGGACAGAACGAGTTACAATAAAACTAGAGAGAGATGAGAAGAAGAACAATGCTGGGGTGTCAAAACACCGTTGCTCAAAGCAAGATTCGCCCCACACGATCTGCTTCCAGGAACCAGCAAGTTGAATAACTTGTGGAACGCTCGATGTCACCTCTGTTCTGACTCCTCGGATGGACTTGCAATGGCGGCAGCAGCTCTCTCTCTCTTTCTCCTTTTCTAACTTGTATTTTTGTAGTAGTCACAAAGGAGGCCAGAAGAGAGTATATATAGAGAGAGGGTGGAAACCCTAGCCGCCTCTTCAGTTATGGAAAGATTGAATCAAATCACAAAAAGATAGCAACGAATTAATTCTAATCCCACAAAGATAGGAACTGAATTAATTCAAATCCCACAAAGATAGTAACGAAATTAATTCAAATCCCACAAAGATAGGATCTGAATTAATCGCATTGATTCACCCTTTCCATAACCGATTTGAAATCTGCACAGTCAGCGTAGCCCTCCATGCGGCAGCAGCAGCAGCAGCCTCAGCAGCAGCCTGGCCGCATTGACCGCTTGGGCCGCATGGACCGCATGTGCCGCATGAGCCGCATGGACCGCATGAACCGCATGAACCGTATGAGCCGCATGGACCGCATGAGCCGCATGGACCGCATGAGCCGCATGAGCCGCATGAGCCGCATGGCCGCATGAGCCGCATGAGCCGCATGGACCGCATGAGCCGCATGGCCGCATGAACCGCATGGCCGCATGAGCCGCATATGAGCCGCATGCTGCATAAGACCGCATGGCCGCATAAAGACCGCATGACTGCTGACGTGCTAAGTGCAAAGTGCGCCAACAAAACGCCACATTACGCCTCATGAGCCCATGAGTCCGAGTCCGAGTCCAAGTCCGAGTCCGAGTCGCTAAGCCCCTTTGGGGCTTAGCTCCAAGTAGAATTAATCCAAGAGAATGACAAAAGCATTAATGCTTAATCCTTGGAGCCTTATTCTTACCTCCTAGTAAAATCACCCACATGGTTCCCTCCTTAGGGTCACCACCCCATGTGCATCTCTCAACAACACACCCAAGTATATATGTTGAGATAACTCATGGTGCTTTTCCAATGTGGGACTAAAACTTTACAAGGCATGTTGAGAGCAAGCTCTCTCCATGTAAATAAAGCACCAACAATCCCCCACATATCACAACATATATATGTGTCCAGGGTTGAGCGTTCCCCACAGTAACTGTCCATTTTACATTAGGATAGATGTCGCTGACGACTTGAATCTTCCCGCATGGGTTAAATAACAATGTGATACAAGAATGGACTACGCCTTGAATTCTGCACCACAATTGTAATTCTTCCCACTCACAAAGTGTAGTTACGTGTGCTTCTGGCTGCACATTAAAGGCCCTGTGCCAGCCTGGTTTCAGTGTATAATTTTGGGCGTCTACAAGTTTACCCTCAAGAGACGGCCTGATATCTCTTTTTATACACTATAGGTGAGTTCTTTATTAAAGAGATATGGCATGAAGCCTTGCGCTTCCTTGCGGTGCTACGCCGCTATGACATGGCCTGAAGCCGAGGCATTACCCCTACCTGGGAATCTCATTGTAGTGTCATACTACTGTAGCATGAGGTCACAAGCCTCTTTGTAGTGCCAAACTACCCAGCATGAAGCCTAAGGCTTCCTTGCGGTGTTACGCCGCAACGACATGGCTTGCAATACCGAGGCTTTACCCCTACCTGGGTACCTCATCGTGGTGTCGTGCCACTGTAACATGGGGCCATCCTCCCCTTTGTAGTGCTGTCTACAACTCTTTAATTACGTCATACAGCATTAGGCTACCTGCCTATTTGCGGTGCTACGCCGCTATGACTTGGCTTGCAAAGCCGAGGCATTACCCCTACCTGGGAACCTCATGGTGGAGTCATCCCACTGTAGCATGGAGTTTCACTCCTTGTAGTGCTGCTCTACCGTGCTTCCTGTAAAGCACACCAGACATTCACTCTGCCTGAGAACTCATTAAGGCGTTTAAGCCAACCTTCCACAGGATCTGTTTTTCTGCAGAAAAATACATAGTAGACAACAGTGGTTATGGGTCCGTATCCCTTCCATTTTCCAGAGAACAAGTACCCACTGTTATCTGATAGTTTCCCAGTCAGTGATCCTCCTTTGAACCAAAAGTTAGATGCCTAGTAGATTTCTCTTTGAACTAATAGCATAAAACTTTATAGTAGGATTACAAAGACACACTATCAAAATGCCTTCAAGCCCATTTTACAAGCTGTGTCCTCGACCAACTGGCGCTTGAGGCCCTTTGTGAACGGATCTGCCAGGTTCTCCTGACTCCGAACATCAACCACTGCAATTACACCTCTTTTGATAAGATCGTGTACTGCCCTGTGCTTCAACCGCACAGTCCTCTTCTTCCCGTTGAAGAGGTCATTTGATGCCACCGCCGCAGTCGCCTGGTTGTCACAGTATATCGGTATCGCCGGTATCTGAGCCCCAACCACTGGAAGATCATACATGAGCTCCCGAAGCCATTCTGCTTCATCTGCTGCAGTTTCAAGTGCATAGAATTCAGATTCCATGGAGGAACGAGAGAGTATAGTCTGCTTCTTCGACTTCCACGATATAGCAGCTCCACCCAAAGAAAAGACATATCCACCTGTGGATCTCTCGCTTTCCACCTCTGAACACCAGCTAGCATCACTGAAGCCTTCCACTACTGTCGGATACCCGTTGTAGTGCAGTGCATATGTCTGAGTTTTCTTGAGATATCTCATCAACCGCTTCACAGCTTTCCAGTGCTCAACCCCTGGGTTGCTTGTGAACCGACTCAGCATTCCCACGGCAAAAGCTATGTCAGGCCTTGTGGCAGTGGTTGCGTACATCAAACTTCCGATAACGCTAGAATACTCCAGCTGCCTGACGCTTTCCCTCGAGTTTGGCTTCAGCTTCTGATCACACCTGTATGGCGTATCGATCCCTGGAAGATCCTTATACCCATAGCGTGTGAGCATCTTCTCAATATAGTGAGATTGTGACAACGCTACTCCAGTGTCTGTCCGGATGATCTTTATGCCCAAGATGACATCTGCATCCCCTAAGTCCTTCATACTGAACTTGGTTGAGAGGAACTTCTTTGTCTCTGTGATACAGCCTATATCCGTACCTAGGATTAGCATGTCGTCCACGTACAGACAAACGATGACTCCTCTTCCATCAGCGAACTTTGTGTAAACACATTTGTCCGTCTCGCTGACTCTGTAGCCGTTTGACCTAATAACTTTGTCAAACTTCTCGTGCCACATCTTGGGAGCTTGCTTCAAACCATATAATGATTTCACCAACTTGCAGACTTTGTCTTCAAGACCTTTGACGACAAATCCATCTGGCTGTTGCATGTAAATCTCTTCGGTCAGCTCCCCATTCAGGAACGCTGTCTTTACATCCATCTGATGTATCACCAACTTATGTATAGCTGCTAGAGCAATTAACATCCTGATGGTGGTCATCCGAGCTACTGGAGCGTACGTGTCGAAGTAGTCTATCCCCTGTTTCTGAGAAAATCCCTTGGCGACCAGCCTGGCCTTGAACTTGTCAATAGTTCCATCTGCTTTTATCTTCTTCTTGAAGATCCATTTACATCCAATAGGCTTTTCTCCTTCAGGTAGATCTACCAACACCCATGTGTTATTGGAGGTGATAGAGTCAAACTCGTCATTCACTGCCTCCTTCCAGAAGATAGCATCTCTGGTCTTCATCGCCTCATCATAGGTAAGCGGATCTGCTTCCACATGATAGGTGACGAAGTCATCTTCGAAGTCTTTCGGTCTCCTCGCTCGCTTAGCTTACGGCTCTGCGAGTTCTGGTACAAGAGTTGTTTCATCAAAAACAGCTTCTTCTTGGACTACTGGCTCATATGAGATTTCAGTCTCATTTGTACCTACATCATTTTCCGGAATGTCCGAAAGAACAATGTTTTTGTCTTTTGCAAACTTGTTTTCAAAGTATTCAGCATCGCGAGATTCGATGATATGATTTGACTCAATATCAAGAAATCTCCGAGCATCACTCTTCTCGGCATACCCCAAGAAGATCGCCTTCGTAGTCCTTGTCCCTAGCTTCTGAATCTTCAGATCTGGGAGTTTCACATACGCCAGACACCCCCACACTCGAATGACATTCAAGTTTGGTCTGACTTTGAACCAGAGTTCATGAGGAGTTACGTCCGAAGTTGCATGTGGCACTCCATTAAGAATAAAAGTGGTCGTCAATGCAGCTTCTCCCCAGTAGCATTTAGGAAGACCCGCGGTTAGCAGCATAGAGTTCATCATTTCTGTCAACGTTCTGTTCTTCCTCTCTGCTACTCCGTTGGATTGAGGAGAATATGGAGCAGTAGTCTCGCATATGATTCCATGTTCTTTGTAGAACGATGCGAATTCATGAGACCTGTACTCCCCACCTCGATCACTTCTTAACCTCTTGAGTTGTTGTCCAGTCTGCCGTTCAGCTTCGGCCCTGAACTCTCTGAACTTCTCGAAGGCTTCGTCTTTAGACTTGAGCAAGTAGACGAATGCGTATTTTGAGAAGTCGTCGATGAAGGTTATGAAATACTTTATCCCGGCCTTCGTGGAGAAATGTTTGAAGTCACAGATATCGGAGTGCACCAAGTCCAGAAGATCTGTGCTTCTATTGACCCGATGAAAGGGTTTCCTTGTGATCTTCGTCTGAGCACACACCTCACACTTCTCCACCTTACCCCCACATTTGGAGATAAGTCCTAGACTAGATATTTTGTTAATTCTCTTACAATGAACATGTCCTAGTCTATTATGCCATAACTCAAGAGAATAATCAGAAAATGCAACTGCATTAATGTCTTCAAACTGGTTAACAAGTTGAATTTTAAACATGCCTTCGGTTTGATAAGCCTTCCCGAAGTATGTTCCTTTCTTGGACATCACCATCTGACCAGTATTGATGCCCATCCTCAAGCCTGCGTTGCAGAGCAGGCTCCCAGAGATCAGGTTCTTGGCAATCGCCGGAACATGCTTCACACATTGAAGCGTCAGAGTGTTCCCAGAAGTGAGTTTCAGTTCCACGGTCCCGATCCCCAGAACTTCAGCTTGGGCCTGGTTCGCCATGACAACCTTCTCAGATATCGGCTGGTACGTGACGAACCATTCCTTGCATGAACAGACATGGCAAGTCGCACCAGTGTCTATCCACCAGTCAGAGTCAACCTCCACAGTTGTGACCTGTCCGATCATAGCAACAACGTTAGAAACCAATGAAACCTTATTAGGCTCACCTTTCTCTGATTGTTTAGGCTTAGATCTGCATTCACTCTTGTAGTGGCCTTTCTTGCCATAATTATAACAAGTCACGTGGGACTTAGTCTTCTGTTGCTTGAAAGAAGGACCCTTCACTTTTAGATTAGCGAAGTCCTTCTTCTTGGGATGAGAAGCCGTCTGCTTCCCCTTGGAATCTCTCGTCTGCACAAGATTGGCTTTAGCCAACTGTTTGGACAGAGTGTCCACCTTCTGTTGAGAACGCATCTCGTCCTCAACATGGATCTCTTGAAGTAGATCTCCCAAGCTAATGTCTAGCTTCTTTCTGTGCATCCTTGCATAAAAGGTACTCCATCCTGCAGGAAGTTTTGAGACGATCCCTCCGACGACAAACTTGTCGGAAAGGGGCATCTCTTCGTCTTCCAGTTTCTGACGCAGCTTCAGAAATTCCTTCACCTGTGGCAGCATGGACTTTTCGTCCTCAAAGAGCAATTTGTGATATTTTTCAACCACAAACATTTTGCTCCTGTTCTTATCTTCTTCATACAGATTTTCCACAGACTCCCATATGTCTCTGGCAAGTTTCTTCTTTGAGTAGGATTCTGCCAGGGAGTCCTCCATAGCATTCAGGATGAGAAGCCTGCAGATGCTATTTTCCCTTCTCCACTTGGCCTGGAGTTTGGTAGCCGCATTGATGGCGGCAGTAGACCTAGTGTCTGGAACAGAGGGTTCTTCCTCCAACAGAACATGATCAACGTCTTTCAGTTGAAGAGTTAGGTACACCTTTCTCTTCCAGACTTGATAGTGCTCTCCATCGAACTTTTCCAACTTGCAGAAGTCCGATTGGAGGAGCGAAGCATTAATGTTTTCTATCCATACGGATCTTGCTTTGAGATTGTTAGTCCCGGGGCTTGATCAAAGATGGAAAAACAGATGCAATCGAGATCTGAGATGTCCCACAAAACTTTGCAGAGAGCAAACTCAAGATCTACGATGGAATAAAAAATCAAATAGCCAAATTACAATCTGAAGGAGGGAAAAAAGAGAAGAGAAGATCTCTCGTTCTTCCTTGCAAACGTGTTGCAATTGGGACAGAACGAGTTACAATAAAACTAGAGAGAGATGAGAAGAAGAACAATGCTGGGGTGTCAAAACACCGTTGCTCAAAGCAAGATTCGCCCCACACGATCTGCTTCCAGGAACCAGCAAGTTGAATAACTTGTGGAACGCTCGATGTCACCTCTGTTCTGACTCCTCAGATGGACTTGCAATGGCGGCAGCAGCTCTCTCTCTCTTTCTCCTTTTCTAACTTGTATTTTCGTAGTAGTCACAAAGGAGGCCAAAAGAGAGTATATATAGAGAGAGGGTGGAAATCCTAGCCGCCTCTTCAGTTATGGAAAGATTGAATCAAATCACAAAAAGATAGCAACGAATTAATTCTAATCCCACAAAGATAGGAACTGAATTAATTCAAATCCCACAAAGATAGTAACGAAATTAATTCAAATCCCACAAAGATAGGATCTGAATTAATCGCATTGATTCACCCCTTCTATAACCGATTTGAAATCTGCACAGTCAGCGTAGCCCTCCATGCGGCAGCAGCAGCAGCAGCAGCCTGGCCGCATGGACCGCTTGGGCCGCATGGACCGCATGTGCCTTATGAGCCGCATGGACCGCATGAACCGCATGAGCCGCATAGACCGCATGAGCCGCATGGACCGCATGAGCCGCATGGCCGCATGAGCCGCATGAGCCGTATGGACCGTATGAGCCGCATGGCCGCATGAACCGCATGGCCGCATGAGCCGCATGAGGCCGCATATGAGCCGCATGCCGCATAAGACCGCATGGCCGCATAAAGACCGCATGACTGCTGACGTGCTAAGTGCAAAGTGTGCCAACAAAATGCCACATTATGCCTCATGAGCCCATGAGCCCGAGTCCGAGTCCGAGTCCGAGTCCGAGTCGCTAAGCCCCTTTGGGGCTTAGCTCCAAGTGGAATTAATCCAAGAGAATGACAAAAGCATTAATGCTTAATCCTTGGAGCCTTATTCTTACCTCCTAGTAAAATCACCCACATGGTTCCCTCCTTAGGGTCACCATCCCATGTGCATCTCTCAACAACACACCCAAGTATATATGTTGAGATAACTCATGGTGCTTTTCCAATGTGGGACTAAAATTTTACAAGGCATGTTGAGAGCAAGCTCTCTCCATGTAAATAAAGCACCAACAGAACACTAGTAATATACAATAATCAATCTTTACCTTGGCTCGAGTTTAACTAGTTACCTTATGGCAATATGTTGATATTCCATGATCTTTAAATTTTAGCTCTCATTTTGGTTTTATATCCACTGACATGGTGTTTAGCTAGAACCGTAAAACTAACCACTGCCACAATCTTACCCAAGACTGAGTACAGTCACTAATACAATCTTCACCCATAATATGGAAACTCTCTAACACAATCTTTGTCAAAAACCATGAAAATGCCATAAACCTCCTACGAGACCACAAAACCTTCCTCAAACTTGAGAAATTGAATAGAAGTCAAGGAGGACTTGAACTTCTCCATAGAAATCACCTGTTTTAGTAGGTCCGTCGGGAACACCTTAGTATTGATCTTTAAGAGATCAATCTCCTTTATTGCATCATTCCCTTATATTATGATACCGAGCATCAACGTGTTTCGTCTGACTGTGGTATAACGAATTTCTTTGTGACATGAATTGTGCTTTCACTTTCGCAAAATATCTAAACTTGCACCTTCTCGAATCTGAACTTGTTAACTATGCCCTACTAGTAGGTCCGTCGGAAATACCTTAGTATTGATCTTTAAGAGATCAATCTCCTTTATTTCACAATTCTTTTATATTATGATACCGAACATCAACGTGTTTCGCCTGATTATGGTATAATGAATTTTTTGTGACATGAATTATGCTTGTACATGAATTGTGCTTTGACTTTCACGACAGTCTCGTTGAATGCTTAGACTTTCGTGCGCCATGTATTCTAACTTCGTATGCAAAATTTTACGATATCTTAAGTGTCAATTTCCAAATAATTGGAGAATCTACAAGTATGTATATATCTTATGTAGTCAATCTTCTCATATCCAAGTCACGAGTATAATCGACATCTACATACCCTTACAACTGGCTTGATTTATGTTCTGACTTGTGAAACAACAAACCGAGATCTTTAGATCCCTTAAGATACTAAATTACCCATATTACAACCTTACAACTGGCTCAATCTGTGTTCTGACTTGTGAAACAACAAACTAAGATCTTTAGAGCCCTTAAGATACTTAATTGTCCACTTTGCGTCCTCCTAATAAAGCCTCCCTGAATTTGACATGTATTGGCTCATTAAACTGAGCACATATACTCGTCAGGATGGGTGCACACCATGACATATATCAACGATCCTATCGCACTTGCATATGGAACCCGAAACATCTTCACATTCTTATCCTCTGATTTTGAATATTTCTTGGAGGACAACTTGAAATGACGACAATAGGGGTGCTTGCTTGTCTAGAGTCCTTTATGCTAAGTCTCTCCAGCACATTCTCTGTATATAGTTTCTTTTGGATAGTTATAGCTTTTCAGCCATCCTAAGGATCTTCTTTGCTCCACCTAAATCCTATATTTTAAATTATGTACTCACTGAAGTTTTAAGTTCCCTTATATCTTCCATACTCTTGGAAGCAACCAAATTGTCATCGACATATAGGAGATATATATCAATGAACCATCCTTGAGCATGCTTGAGTAGATGCAGTTGTCATACTCATATTGAGGGAAATTGATCTTCAACATAAAATAATCGAATTTCTTGTACCATTGTCAGGGAGATTGCTTTAACCCTTACAGATACTTGAGATCACATTTGTAGTCCTTCTTGTTGGGCTCCAAAAATCCTTCGGGTTGCCTCATAAAGATCTTCTTTTCTAACTCTCCATACAAAAATGTCGTTGTGACATTCATTTTCTCCAACTTAATATCCTAAGTCTCTTTAATTGCCAATAATACCCATAATAGAAGTATGCTTGACCATATATGAGAATATCTCATGGTAATAAATGTAGGAACAAAATGTAAAGCTGTATACTCGAGAGGGAGGGTGAACAGAGTAGGTAGCAAAATATTAGCTATTAAAAAAATGTTAGCAGTAAGGTCACAAAAATATATCACACTTATGAGTAAGTAAAAGTAAAGTGCAAAGAGCAAACTCAAAGACGGCGATGTATATTAGTATCCCTCTTGCGAGGAATAATCCAGTCGAGAGAACTCTGGCTCCCAGTTTAAATCCACTATGGAAAAATCAAATTTTTTTAATCCGAAGTCCTTGCCAACTTCTACAAACGCGAGCTTTGTTCCGAAGTGCTCGACCGACTTCAATTTTGAAGTGTCTCACTTCTGTCAAGCCTCTTGATTACAATCACTCTAAACTTCTAGACCGTACCGTACTGGCAAATCGACTAGACGATTATAAATGGCTTGGGATTTGAAATTGAAAGCTTAGTAGGCCTTTGAAAGATCGTAGTAAGCTTAGAAAGAAGAGATAGGAGAGTGAATGAGTGAGTTGAAATGGTAGAATTTCTTCTCTATTTATAGTATTTTCAAAGGAAGAATTCGGGCAAAATTCGAGCAGAATTCTATGTGAGAATCTCGGCATATAGTCGTTGCATCCCTAACTGCGGGAATACTGAGTTTAAAATTCAACGTTTATGGTAGCCGAATTTGGGCCAAATTTAAGACAAATTTGACCATAATTTTGCTAGTCCGGATTGGGTTGATTTTTGGGTTTGCACCTCAGGTTTTTGGGCTTTTGAATTTTCAAGCAGTTAGAAAGTAGTTTGGACTTTGTGAGTGTGCTTATTTCAAAATGAAAGGGTTTTTTGAAAACATTTCTTGGATAGCCTATTTGCCAGTACGACGTGGTTTACATTGTATTCCTAGACTCAGTAAATACAAAAGTATACCCAGAATTGAAATACAGCTGATACGACAAACACAGCTCCAATCTTGAACGCTAGCAGGCATAGGCTGTCGTAGTTCGTCTAAGTAGCCCTTATATCGAGAGAGGGTTAGATCAATTATTAAAATCTGGTTCGACCATGACCAATGGGCCAACAATCTTCCTTATTTTGATAATTTACAAACCTTGACCGATATAACATCTTGGTCTTGATTTGAAAGTCTCAAAATGTGTTTGGTACTGTCTCCCCTTGGCAGATATTATCCTGAAAAAGATGTTAGATCATTTTCTCTCCCATTGTCACTTAGAAAAATAATTGCAAAGAGATAAGCTCCCCCGCAATTTATGCTTAAGCAACAAACAGTGAAGAAACGCACAGATAATATAAAGAAAACAACATAAATTTCACAGATAGTTTATGATTTGAAGCAGTAGCTAAAAGATAATTCTAAGCATAAGTGCATACCAAAAGTGACAATCAATATAAATAGATACTGAAATAAAAATGCATAAAATCAAAAGAGTTTGGAACAACAAACTCAACATCTTAAAAAGTCATACATAAAAGTGCATAAATAAAAATATTATCTTGAAATGTAGGAGCATTTCCAAGAAAACATAGACGTAATCAGATTCCAAGATAAGATAACATGTAGAAAAAATAGTAGCATCTAGATCAAGTCCTCATCTAGTCAGAATCATCATCAGCACAAGTTGTAACATCTTTACCATGTCCGAAAGTTCCAACACTAAAAGTACCAACTCCATGAGATGGATATAGAGTAGCACCAGGACCATGGTACCAATCATAGGCGTTACGGGGTCGAAAAAATGATCAACCGCCTCATCTTCATAGCGATAACCAGAAATAGTAGGATCTCGTGGAAGAGAACTGGCATGATGACCAGTCTGAAAGAAATGCATATCAATAAAAGAGTTTGCAAGGGCCTGAAGCCGACTGGCATCTCGGAACTCTTGTTCCTTCAATGTCGCAGTCACATACGCTCCTAAAGAGGTATGCTCATCCTGTTAAGCACGTCTTAATTCATCAAAATGCTAGTGGATGCCCTCAAAGGACATAGCATAGGTCTGGGGTGGAGGAGGTGGTGCAGTAGGAGTAGCAGAAGGGACAGAGGCACTACGACATGAAAGCTGCAGACATTTGGGCTCATAGTCATGAGCACAAGCAGACGAATCAATATCAAAATGCTGAAAGATGATATGTAGGATCATTGCATAAAGAAAGTTTCTGTTCATCTCATGACACCTAGCCATCATTCGAATAATAGTCTTAGGGACAAAAAAGGGAATCCCATGACGAATGTGGTAGATAGCAGTCAATTCAAGATTGGTTACGTCATCTTTTGAGGTGGACTTGGGTAGTATAGTGGAAAAGATGATCCGGTGTAACTCATAGGCTCAAGTTCATAGCTTTAAGCTTGCCGGAACGGACGGGATCAGGAGCATATTTTTTATTCTTGAAATTGGTTAAAGTCATGCTATTGAAAAATTTAAAATTAGTGATATCGATAAGCGGCTCACCTACGTTTCGAATTTGTAGGATCGTTGCTAGATTTTTATCATTAAAATGAATATCAATGTCGGCGACACGGCATGAAACAAGATAGTCATATTCAATAAGAGTAAAATGGCAGTAAAATAACCTAATTGCATTAGTGGCAATAGGGAAAGAATGTGTGACAAAAACATGCAATCCCAAAGCTTCAAAATATGGTTTATGTGACCGAAAGATTGCCTATTTTATCGGTGCGCCGGGGCAAATATTACGAATAAAAAAGTTTGCATACCATAGTAAAGATTGTTCTAGAGTTTCAAAGTAAAACTCATTGAACGCTCCGTTGTCCATTTGGACAGGCAAAAAGAGAGATCCGAGGTTAGGATCAGAAGACGAGGCCACATCACTAGCCGTCTTCTTCCTCTTGAAAGGATTTCTAACTCTAGGCATGATTTCCAATGAAATAGATAGTTTCTACATTCTCAGATTATAGTATGTGGAAGAGTAGGAGATTCCAAGCCCGATTTTAAAGTTTCAACACAAAATTCCATAGGAGTATAGAGGAATCGAAGTTTAAGAAACTAGGGTTTGGTGGGTTCTCTCGGTTTTTGGCTGTTGTGCTGCTGTTTGAGGAGGAAGAAGGTGAAATAGAAAGTGGGCCATTTGGATTCTGTATAAACCCGACACCAACCAAGTTCGGGCTAAACTCGGGTCGAATTTTGATCATGTTTGCCATGAACTCTATTGAGGCCATTTTGTACAAAAGCCACTTTGAATTTATTATTCCATTTCAATTATTTAATTCTAAAATTAGTAATTTTAAATTTTAATTAAAATAATGAAAATTATTTTATGAATTAAATTTTGTTATGCAACAACTGTCTCAGATTAGCTGTAGGTGTACTGTCCCAGCTAATAGAGGTTCACCGGGGGACACTTAAGTACCGCCTCACTTTAGCCGTGGCCGTGGTGACAGACAGACCCTTTGTAGGCTTGTCTCGAAAACAACTTTTGCATATTGCAAATAATTAATAAGATAAAATTAATTAATATTTATGAAATCTAAAATTCCTAATTTTCAACGTAAATAATTAATCTATCTTTTATTAAGGGTTTTGTCAAGATGTCAGGCAATTATTTCTCCGTGTCTACATATTCAAAATTGATGTCTCCATTTGCTTGATGATCTCTAAAAAAGTGATGTTGAATCTCAATGTGCTTAGTAGCAGTATGACATACATGATTCTTAGTCAAATTTATAATTCTAGTATTGTCAGAAAAAATGGGTGTGTGTGTAGTGTAAATCAAAGTCTTCTAGGGTTTGCTTCTTTCATAAAATTTGTGCAAAACAACGACCTGCGATGATATACTCGGCCTTAGTAGTCGATAATACAACAAAAATTTACTTTTTGCTAAACCAAAAGACTAGAGCCTTACCTAGGAAATGACACGTGCCGTTTGTACTTTTTCTATCCACTTTGCATCCAGCAAAATCTGTATCTGAATAACCGATTAGGTCAAAGGACGGGATTTTGGGATACCATAAGTTGACAGAAGAAGTGCTCTTATGGTATCGCAAGATACACTTAACTGCGCACAGGTGTGATTTCTTAGGTTAGCTTGAAATCTTGCACACAAGCAAACACTAAATATTACATCAGGACGACTAGCAGTTAAATAAAGTAAACTATCAATCATACCTCGATACTAACGTATGTCGACAGGTTTGCCTTGTTCATCTACATCAAGTTTGGTTGAAGTTGCCACTGGAGTGCCAAGGGGTTTGACGGATTCCAGATTAAACTTCTTTAGCAAATCTTTTGTGTACTTGGCTTAGTTGATGAACGTCCCATTATTGGTTTGTTTTATTTGCAGTCCAAGAAAGAATTTGAGTTCTCCCATCATGTTCATCTCAAACTCATTCTGTATACACCTAGAGAACTCTTTACAAAAATATTCATTAGTAGATCTAAAGATAATATCATTAACATAAATTTGAATTAAAAGAAGATTTCTATTTAAAGACTTTATAAACTGTTTAGTGTCAACCTTGCCTTTCGAAAATCATTATCAAGTTTAGATAGTCATAACAAGCATGTGGGGCTTGTTTCAAAACATATAAAGCTTTCTTCAACTTGAATACATAATCAGGATTTTTAAAATCTGTAAAACTTGGAGGTTGTGCTACATAAACTTCTTCTTTCTGAAACCATTAAAAAGTTTACTCTTTACATCTATTTGAAAAAATTTAAAGTTATAAAACATGCAAATGCACATAATATATGAATGGATTCTAATCTTGCAACAGGGGCATAGGTCTCATCGTAGTCGATACCTACTTCTTGGTTGTATCCTTGAGCTACGAGTCGAGCCTTGTTACGAGTGACTAAACTGTTCTCATTTAATTTATTTTGGAATATCCAGCGGGTGCCAATAACCGGATGATCAATGGGCTTAGGAACAAGTTCCTAAACTTGATTCGGTTCAAACTGGTTTAGTTTCTCTTGCATAGCATCTAATCAAAAGTTATCACTATATGCTCCTTCAATAGTTTTAGGTTCTTGCTTGAAATAAATGCAACACAAGAAGCTATATCTCTGGTAGAGGAACGAGGACTTACGCCCTGGGTGATCTCACCTATTACCAGGTCCTTGGGGTGGTCAGCCATGAATTTCATGCTTTTTAGCAGACTTTTAAGGTAGCTGGTTCCATTTTCAGGTTCTGTAGACGCCTTGCTTGGTGTACTGATGTCTTCATGATCATTGTCATTGATTGTTTGTCAATTTAATTCATCGAAGGTGACGTTCATCGATTCTTTGATGATTATTGACTTCTTGTTGAAGACTCGGTACCCTTTTCTTTTGGCCGTATAACCTAAAAAGATACTCTCATCGGCATTTTCATCAAATTTACCCAAATTGTCTTTAGTGTTAAGAATAAAACATTTACAACCAATAATTTTGAAATAAGAAACTGTTGGTGTTCTATCAAACCATAACTCATACGAAGTTTTCTTCGATTTAAGTCGAATTAGAACCCTAATGACAACATAGCAGGCTGAATTGACTGCTTCCGCCCAGAAATATTTGGGTAGACTCAACTGGTTCAACATTACTCTAGCCATTTCAGATAGAGTTATGTTCTTACATTCCACAACTCCATTTTGTTGTGGAGTCCTAGGATAGAAGAACTCATACAAATATCCGTGTGTGCCACAGAATTGCTCAAACTCTGCATTCTTGAATTCGCCGCCATGATCACTTCAAATATGAGTAATCATGAATCCTTTCTCATTTTGAACTTTCTTACAAAATGCGACAAATTCAGATAATGCATCTTTCTTGCGTGCAAAAAAATATACCCACGTGTATCTAGAGAAATCATCTACTATTGTAAAAGTATATAACTTACCACCTAGGCTAGCAATTCTACTAGGCTCAAATAAATTTATAAGCAGTAATTGTAGAGGTCTAGTGGTACTTACAGTATTTTTGGACTTAAATGTCGATCGGATAGCTTTATTCTTTTTTACATTTGCTTCATACCGTATCCTTCTTGAAGACGATGTTCGGTAAGCCTTGTACCAATTTCTTCGTGGATAAACTTAAAATTGTGTCCATGTTTGCATGTCTGAGTCTCATGTGCCATAGTTGACCCTTATTATTCTTGGCGAGTAAACATCTACCTGTATTGTTAGCATCTTCCAACAAATCAAAAAAATATATGTTGTCTTTCCTAATACCTTCAAAGATAGTACTACCAGTTGAGCTATCAACTATAGTATATATGTCTTTGACAAATCTAATACCATAACCATGGTCAGCTAAATGGCTTATGCTGAGTAGGTTATGTTTTAACTCAGTTACTAAATAGACATCTTTAATCACAAGGTAGTGAGCCTTACCAATGTTGCCAATACCTACTATTTATCCTTTTAAGTTGTTACCGAAGGAGACGTATCCTTCTTTCTTCTTCGACAATGTTACGAATAAAGAAGCATCACCGGTCATGTGCCGTGAGCAACCGCTGTCGACGATCCACTTACTCCTAGCATGGATAGGGTGTTCCACCTACAAAGAAGTTTATAGATGAAACTTTTGGTACCCATTTCTTATAGGGTCCGAATATATTAGTCTTTAGTATCCATGCACATATATTTAAATCAACTAATTTTCTTACTCTGCATACAGGTGAGATATGACCAATGGTGCCACAATAGTAACATCTAGCATGCTGAGTGTTAGATGCAGTCTGTTGTGCATGATTGGTGGGCTTTGGTGTTCTAGTTGGATACTTTTAGTAGAATGCATGTCAGTTAGTCTTCTTAGGCAAAGGTTTGGCTATGTTTGGTCTGGCAGTATTAGGTCTAAAAGTATTGGTTTTGACTGAATTCTGATGTTTTGGTAATTGATACGTGTTAGGATATGAAGTAGCAACTTCAGGCTATTTTTCTAACATAATTTCCAACTTTTTGGAGGTGTCATAAATTATGTTATAGTCAGCTGTGAGTTTATTAATTCTTACTAGTGCACAGTGATGGCTCTTCTTCTCTTTAAGTAAATCTTTCTCAAGTTTAGAAATAGTCTTGTCTTTTTTCGGATAAATGTGTAGTCTCGTGTAGTTGTAGTTTGACAGAAAAAAACTCACCAGTCTCACTATTATTTCTAACCTCAGCTAGTAAGTTGATAAATGTTACTATTTCACCTTTGTACTCTTTGAGTACGTTCTTAGAGTTTTGGTATTTGTCAAGCAGTTTTTTGTGGTCATCTAAGAGGTCACTAAAAGCTTCACCTAACTGGTCAAAGGTAAAATCATCATATGTATCAAATAGGAGATTTAAGTTTACCTGATCAAATGCCATCAAGCATACATTTACAGCATTGTCTGATTGTTCATCTTCTGAATCACTGGCTTCGCTTTCATGCCAAATGCTTGTGTTGACATATCTTCTGGAAGTAGATTTCTTCAAGTAACTTTTTTTATACTTATTGTCTTTCCTGGTTGATGATGATGCCGTCGGACAGTCCTTCTTAATGTGTCCTTTCTTCTTGTAACCGTAGCAGATTGGATCTTCTTTATTGTTGTTGTTGTTGTGTTCCTTCTTTCTTTGTTTGAACCTCATGAACTTCTTCAACTTCTTCATTATGAGAGCTTGATCCTTAGTGTCGGAGTCGCTGTCGTCAGAATCTTCTTTGATAGTTCTTCGTTGTTGAGCTTTAAAGACGACTGATTTTTCCTTCGGTGCGGCGTCTTCAAAGTCTTGAAATTCTAGCTCGTGAGTGAGTAGCTTTCCCATGTGTGTTTCAAGAGACGTGGTAATGAGGTTGTTTCCTTCAACGATCGTCATAGCCTTCGGAATTCAGTTCTTTGTGAGAGCTCGCAGCACCTTGCGAATCTTCTCATGGTTATTGTATTCTTTGTCTAAGGAGGATAAAGGATCTAAAATATTCCAAAATCTTGTAAACATTTGTGTAATGGACTCGATCGACTTCATCTTGAACGCCTCATACTCTTGAGTAAGTCTACTAATCTTGGACTCCTTGAATTGTGTCGTGCCTTCATGAGTGACTTCGAGAAGTTTCCATACCTCATGAGATGTTGTGCATGTAAACATCCTGTTGAATTTAGTCGTGTCTAAAGCAAAAAATAAATCATTAATAGCACGTGCGTCAAGACTGGCTTCTTTCTTTTCAGAATCATTATACTTGTCATGTGCTTTTTCAACAAAATTTTATCAATAAGAACACGTGGAGGCCTTTTATAGCCATCAACTACAATTGACTATAAGTCAAAATCTAGAGATTTTAAAAAGAAATTCATACGTGTTTTTCACTAAGTATAGTTGGTACCACCAAACAGTGGGGGTCTGTTTGTGGCTTGGCCTTCAATTGTGAATTTCACACTTGCCATATGTGATATAGTGATCTATGTAACAACAATTATATATAAAGAAAGTAATAACAATGTTACCTTATTTTACCTGTATAACCCGCTATGTATACCAATTATCGGAACGAAATGTAAAGTGATATACTCTATAGGGGGGTGAATAGAGTAGGCAGCAAAATATTAGCAATTAAAAAAATGTTAGCAGCATGGTCACATAAATATATCACAATTATGAGTAAGTAAAAGTAAAGTGCAAAGAGCAAACTCAAAAATGGTGATGTATACTGGTATCCCTCTTGTGAGGACTAATCCAGTCGAAAGAACTCTGGCTCCCATTTTAAATCCACTATAGAAAAATTATAAGTTTTAATCTGAAGTCCTTGCCAACTTCTACAGAAGTGAGCTTTGATCTGAAGTGCTCGACCGACTTCAATTATGAAGTATCTCACTTCTGTCAAGCCTATTGATTACAATCACTCTGAACTTCTAGACCGTACTATACTGGCAAATCGACTAGAGGATTATAACTAGCTTCAAATTTGAAATTGAAAGCTTAGTGGGGCTTTGGAAGATCGTAGTAAGCTCAGAGAGAAGAGATATGAAAGTGAATGAGTGAGTTGATATGGTAGAATTTATTCTCTATTTATTAGATTTCCAAAGGGAGAATTCGGGCCGAATTCAGATAGAATTCGAGCAGAATTTTATGAGAGAATCTCGGCATATGGCCGTTGCATCCGTAACTGCGGGAAGACTGAGTTTAAAATTCGATGTTCAGGATAGCCGAATTCGGGGCAAATTTGGCCAGAATTTTCCTAGTCCAGAATGGGTTGATTTTTGGGTTTGCGACTCAGGTTTTTGGGCTTTTGAATTTTTAAGCAGTTAGGAAGTAGTTTGGGCTTTGTGAGTAGGCTTGTTTTCAAAATGAAAGGGTTTTTTGAAAACGTTTCTCTGGTATCCTATTTGCTAGTACGACACAGTTTATATTATATTCCTAGACTCAATAAAATACAAAAGTATATTGAGAATTGAAATACAGATGCGACGACAAATACAGCTTCAAGTCTTGAATGATAGCAGGTACAGGCTGTTGCAGTTCGTCCAAGTAGCCCTTATATCGAGACAGGATTAGATCAATTATTAAAATCTGGTTCGACCATTACTAATGGGCCAACAGTAGATACTATCCTTATAAGCGTACCCTTTTATGAGCAAACACACCTTGTTCTGAGTACTCATTTGCAGGTAATAGTCCATTGTCCTTCGGTAGATCGACCGAATTCTATGTGTCTTTCTTCGAAGTGAATCCATTTCCTCCATCGTAGAAATCATCCATCAATTTATGTCCTTTTCCCAAAAACCTCCTTATAATCACAAGCTTGGATATCATATTTTTGATTAAAGGTAATACAATTATGTCTTTTAAACCATACTACATTGGAGCCTTGTGCCCTGAACTCATTAATGTTATCGCTTGTAGGTCCTCATCATCCATATTTATAAACTATCTATCCTCTTCAGCAATGGTAGGTTGTTATTGTTCTTCAAAATTCATATTCTTATGGGCACCAGGAATGTCAACCTCCACCTAGTCGTCGTTGGCTAATGTGTCACTGACTTTGAACTTTTTTCTACATCTTTCCATATAGAAGCCTCATTAAAAATCATATTACAACTTGTGAATAGCCTTCTATTTTCTGGATACTACAACTTGTAGCCTTCGACTCTTTGTTTGAATCCCATGAAGTATATCATTTCAACGCTGACTCCATCTTGCTTCTATATTCGTCTAATCTACAAGTGAATAGGTAGGGTACCAAAACACACGCACAAAACCACAAATGACTATCTCTTTTCTCTATATCTCCTAAGGAATATAAAATCTATAGTTGTAAAGGGCGATCTAGTTACAAAGTAGTATGTATGGTTCAGTGTCTCTACCTAGAAATCATCCATAAGACCGGCTTACAACTGAATACTTTTAGCTCGCTCTAGTAGTGTTCGGCTCATGCGCTCCACTACCATATTTTATTCTAAACATCCTAGAACTGTCTATTGTCTCTATTGGGAACGAAATGTGAAAATCGTTCTCCCAAACCAAGAAGCTGCGAGAGAACCAAAGTAAAGAACACAAAATCAAATGCTAAAATCACACAGAAAAACCAAGTACAGACACAAGCAATTTTTATGTGGAAAACCTAGATGGAAAAACTATGAGATGATCGGAGTCCAACCCTGAAAAGTCTCCACTAATAAAATAGTAGATTACACCCTCTACAAGCTCCTCACCGATCCAACAAGTATCACTACAAGTCCTTGGAACAGAAAAACAATCACGGACACATGAAGAATGAAGATGACGAGAAATAGAATTACCTGAAACAATCCTCTCCTCAAAAAAGCAATCTACCCCTAATGTTGCAAAGCACTATTGCCACCTTTTTCATCTCTTTTTTTTATTATCAACTTTCATACATCAACCTTTTATAAACCCTAGGGTTACGAAATATTAAAAATATAGGAGCCCAATATATATAAAAAGTTTAATATATATCAATCATATATTTAATAGAAATCGGATCATAATCGATTTGCCATAAATTAGAAGTCCAATTATATGGAAAGTCTAATATATATATCAATCATATATTTAATGGAAATCGAATCGTAATCGATTTGCCATAAATATGAAGTCCAATTATATGGAAAGTCAATATATGAAAGATCCAATCATAAATATATGATCAAAGTCAAAGATGGAAATCCAATCATATAGTACTTTTCATATGTTTCAATATACAACAATCGATACACTCTCCGAGCTTCTCTGACATACGGATGGTCGCACTCCGGGGTATTCTCCATAGAGGTTAGTAACCCAACCCACTCCAACAAACCTTCTCCTTTCCAACTAGGTGGAGGAGTTCATCATCCCAACGATCTGCCTTGCTTCGTATCGAGGGCGAGCAACATCATTCATCTGCTTCACTCTGGACATCTATCGATTCTTTAAAGACTTCTTGCCCTTTGGCAACACCACCAGCTCATAAGTGGAGTTTGCTTTTAAGGAACTCACCTCCTTCGGCATGGCCTGCATCCACTCATGCACGTGTTCATCTTCCATCACCTCTGTAAAACTTTGGGGCTCTTCCTCTTCAGTTAGTAGCACATACTCATCAGGTGAGTATCCCGTAGATGGTCGACTCACTCTCGTACTCCTCCACAATAGAACCTCTAGTGCTGGCTGTGTATCGACAACCTCATTCTCTTCAAAAATTGCCTCCTAGCATGCTCATCCTACTGAGGATCACTCTGACCACTATCAGCATGCTTATGATCAAGGTTAGGTGCATCTTCATGTACTGGCTCATTCAGAACTGGATCCTCTACAGTGTCCACTAGAAACAGTTTAAAGCGGAATGACTCTAACTCTGCCAATTCCTCAGCCTCAGAAGGCATCTCGAAATCCTAAGTGTTGGTCATGGTCTGATCCTCGATGAACACGTCTCTATTTCTTCAGCCACCTGGTCATAGACTCTATAGCCAAACTCATCTCGACCATACTCGATAAAGATGTACTACTTCATTATTGTCTCAAGTTTGGATCTCTCATCCTTCGGTACATACACGAAGGCCTTGCCAAATACTCGTAGGTGATTATATGATGACTCTTTGCCATACCATACTTTGTTAGGCACATCACCCTACAAAGGAGCATTGAGAGACAAATTAGTAATATAAGCAACAGTGTTGACAGCCTCGTCCCAATAACTGCCTGGTAAATTTGCTTCAGACAACACACACCATACCTACTCTATTAGTATCCTATTCATACGCTCTGCTACACCATTGAGCTGAGGTGTCTTTGATGGAGACTTCTGGTGTCAGATTTTTTGCTCTCTACAATATGAATCAAAGAGACTAATGTATTCGCCACCATTGTCGGACCGAACGCATACCAACTTCTTACCTACCTTCTTTTAATAGAGGCCTAAAACACTTTGAAAGTAGACAACACCTCATCCTTGGTCTTTGAAGCATATACCCAAACTTTTCTGGAACAATCATCAATAAAAGTTATAAAATAAGGAGCACCACTAATTGATTTAACCTTCATAGGACCGTAGACATCCAAGTAAACCAACTCGAGCAACGTCGACTTTCTTGAACTTGGGCGAGTTTGAAAAGACCTCTTATTTTATTTTATTTTGCCAAATTGTGCATGTATCTCTCCAACTTTGTAGACATAAGCCCCAAAATCACTATTTTGTTCAACAAGTAGCTCATTCCCCTATCGCTGATATGGCTGATCCACCTGTGCCATAACTCGATAAATACAATACTGACTGTGTTCACCTTCTGAGCCCCTTATGTGATCCTTTCCATATAGTAGAGATTGGACTTTTGCTTCCTCTGACAATCACCATAAAACCCCCTGGAAAGCTTCGCTGACCATTCTCGAAGATATTGAAGAAACTCCTCTTCATCAAACCTTTCAATCGACACAAGGTTGAAATTGATATCGAGGACATGACGGACATATTTGAGAACAAGAATTGTACCAGTCTTTGTTTTCAAATGTGCCACATCTCAATTGCCCATCTTCAACATTCCATAGTCTTCTGTTATGTGGCAAACAGTACCCTCTTGTGAGATACATACGCTGAAGTCTCTGAGTCCACCAGCCAAGAATTGTCATCGCATGCGAGGTTCTTGACTACCTCATTACCTACAATGATCACATCGCCTCCATGTGTCGAGGTAGTCAGTGTTGTGTTCCTGCTTTGCTTTTTCTGGTCATTATTTTTCTCTCTCTTCTAAACGAAACAATTTTGCTTGATGTGGTCCTTCTTGCCACAATGATAGCACTCTGAGTTTTCATACCGATCCTTGGACTTTTCTTTGCTTTTGTATTTGTCGCCACCCATACTGCTACCTTTACTCCTTTCGCGACCCTCTGAAACAAATGCCTTTGAGTCAAATGTGGATGAAGTGCCCGAAGAACATCTCTGTATCTCTTTATTCAATACTCCGCTCTTGACAAATCCCAGAATGACCATATATTCTGAAGTAGAAGCGATTATAGACACTCGTACGATTTTCCACAAGTCTGACAATATATACAGCAGCCATAATCCATGTACCTTGTCATCAAACTTGACTACCATCGAAGATAGCTGGTCAACCACGTCCTGGAACTCACTCAAGTGATTCATGATAGACATACCATCTTTGTACTGTAGACTAGTCATTTGTCGGACTAGGAACAACTTGTTCACCCGGTCTTCTTTGCATACAAAGATTACGTCTTATCCCACAGTGTCTTGTGTGCTTTATACTGGCAACGTGATTGTACATGTTCTCGTCAATGAACTGCCTGATGTAACCATATACCTGTGTGTGCTCGAAGTTCCAGTCCCCTTCAAAATTACCCACAGGCCTCTCGAAAGCAAATAATGGCAGATATAGTTTTGATAAATAGCAAGTCTTTCATCTTTCTTCTCTAGTAGTGGTAGTTGGTACCATTTAGGTTTACCATGCGCACCAGCTTTGAAGCTATCTCTTCCCCTTGGTTTGAATGACAACCCTTACAACAACCAATACCACGTGTTGGTATCAGCAAGAACAAAACCAAGCCAAGAAAGTGCAAGAGAGCCGAAGAAAAGTACACAAAACTAAACACTAAAATCACACAGAAAATTCAAGCGCATACACAAGCAATTTTTACGTGGATAACCTAGATAGAAAAAACTATGGGATGATCGGAGTCCAATCCGAAAAAGCCTCTACCAATGGATAAAAGATTATGCCCTCTACAAGCTACTCACCGATCCAAAATGGATCACTACAACTCCCTGGAATAGAAAAACAATCACAGACACACGAAGAATGAAGATGACGAGAAATAGAATTACCTGAAACAATCCTCTCTTTGAAAACGTCGTAGATCTCTCCTTTCTCCTCCTAAAGTTGCAAAGCACTCCTGCCACCTTTTTTTATAAACTTATATACATCAACCTTCTATAAATCCTTGCATGAATTATGATTACCATATATTGGAAATATGGAAGCCCAAAATATATAGAAAGTCCAATATATATCAATCATAGGGGTGAGCATTATTCAATTTGGACCGAAAATCGAATCAAACCGAACCGAATAAGAGATTTGGTTTGGTTTAAAAAAATCGATTCGATTTCGATTTTGAAAATACTAAAATTTCTTATTTGGTTTGGGTTTGGGTTTCGGTCCAAAATCAAAAACCGAAAAAGAAAATTTAGTTTATATATTTTATATATATATAATATATATATATATATATATATATATATATATATATATATATATATATATAAATCTAGGGATTTCTATTGAGGTATACTCACCTCTATTGTCAAAAGTGTATTTCTTCATTCATCCTTTTTTTTTCTCTTCAATCGTCTTATAGTCTCCAAATCCAAAAACACCTCTAACTTGTATTTGAGAAAATAAACTCATATTTTTGTAAGCACTCATTTATGAAGGTAACATAGTACTCAACACCTCCTTTTTATCAAATAATGATAGTCACCAAACATCCGAGTAAGTGTAATCGACAATTACTCAAGTCTTGTGCACCGCATGCTTGAATTCAACTTTATATTGCTTTCCTATTGTGCAATATTTGCATAAATCTAGATTGCACTCCTATAATCCCTTTAGAACTTTCTCTTATGCAACTTAGGACGACACCTCTTACTCATGTGGCCTTGACACATATACCATAGCCTTGTAACCTTTTTCTTTGTAACAATGGCCACACCAAGGGTGATATCGTGCTTCTGTCTAATTGTACAAGTTCGACGTCAATCTATGCTCCTTTATGACTATTAGGTTGCCCTTCACTATCTTTAGCAAATCGTGTAGGCCAACAAAACTTTCATCCCGCCTCGTCCAACACACTCAGATAAATGAGATTCTTCTTTAGATTCAGAACGTGTCTCACACTCACAAGTGTCTACTCAACACCATCAACCACACGAATCTTGATATTTCCTTTGCCATTAGTCTTGCACGACACAGTGATCCCCATAAGACAAACACAACCATTAAACTCTTTATAGGTATTGAACCACTCCATATTTCGACACACATGGTATGAATACTCAGGACAATATTCAAAGCTTTGGAGAAATTATCCTTCCCACTATGCACCGTAAGTAGATCACATGCTAAGTCATCGACTTCTTGTACAACACTAGCTTTACCTGACTACGTGAACTAACAGATTTATCCTTCTTATCCAACCACTGCTTGTACTTTGGACATTATTTCTTCATTGGCCCTAACTATTTGTAAAAGAAAAAATATTGCACTCTTGCCTAGATTATTTGAACTTCACTCGGCTACTCTTGCCTCCATCCTTATTATTCAATCTTCTCCTTTCATTAACAATCAACCTCGATGACTCCTTGATGGATTTAACATATTCATAATTTCATTATTAAGAAAAGCTATTGTTACCCCTTTCATATCAAGATTCTCCTTCCCATAAAAAATTATTGTCACCAAATGGTCATAAGACCTCAGAACCAAAGATGGAGTGAAAATGTCTTCTGCTCCTCCTCATCTTTACTTCAAAACAAAAAAAAGGGTCACTAACAATCTTATTGCAGTTGTTAAAATGTTATAAATTTGGGTCTCTTCCTTCATGGCTAGATTATAGAGTTGTTTCTTGAGATACAACTTGTTAGGAAATGGTTACCACGTCATATACAAGTTTTTGATCTTCGGCCATAAAAATGCCATAAAAGTCTCTTACATAACATTATATATCACCTCATCTGCTAGACAAAGGTCTATCGTGTTAGTGCCCCTTGATCCATGTGATCCTATGAATCATCCGTTATTTTGGAAGCATTTTTGTCCTTACCGGCGATGGCTTTAAATGCTAGACTTTTCATGAGAATAGCCTTGACCATTCCCTACAAGAAAGAGAAGTTTTCTTTATCGTTGAATTTCTCAACCTAGAACTTGGTTCTATTAACCTTGTTAATCATCGTTCCAAAATTTAAAATAGTGAAAATATACAAATATACTTTAGACCTTAATAGACCAAGGATTTCAAGAATCTTAATCTAGAAAGATAGGAAGAGGTTTGATGTCATCACCTACATTTACCTAAATCTAAAAATTTAAAATTTGACAGTTATCTTAGCGCTAATACCAATTATTTTGCATGAATGCAAAAGCAACATAAACACCAACCTTAGCGATGGCAAGTAAATAATAAGGCACCATTAACCAAATAAATAACAAGCATGAACAAACACTCAATATTTAATGTAGTTTGGTTAAGATCAATCTACTCCATGGGGCAAGAGGAAAAAAGTAACTTTATTGAATTACGAAACGAGAAAACCAAAAAATAAAACAAATTGTAATGCAAAACCCTCTCCTTAAAAAGGTCTATAAGGATCTCTTTAATTATCAACCACTTTAGATTCCTTTAATGGCTTCCAAAAAATTTCTCTTACAAAGCCTCTTTAAACTTTAAAGCCAACATCTCTAGAACTCAAGGAGAAACCCTTACAAAGGATCTCAAATCCAACATCAAATTAGGAACAATCTTGACCATCGAAATAGAATTCTTTAATTTGAACTACAAACAAAATAAACCAACCTCAACCCAACAAGTATATGCCAGTATATTATGGTAGTGAGGTGGGAAGTGGGGCACGAGGGTTTAGATCCCCATAAATTGTTGGAAACTTTAGTGCATTTACCAATATAATATCAGTATTATGTTGGATACTCTCTGGTTGTAGACAGTCTTGTATCGATGCTTTGACTTCTCTCGGACTCTTCGTTCATCAAGGGCACCAATAGCACTCAATAGTTAAACACAATTCATAAAAAACAAGAGAACCATATGTTCTAATTTGGTAATGAGGGTAATTGACAAATTATATCATTCATATACTAGCTAGTTTACACAAGTGTAATAATATGAATACCAAGGCAAATTGTATTTTTACAAGCAACAAATCTTACAATGACATATGAACAGTATCTAGACAATATCCTTACTTATATATGTAATGATAGTTATCTCTATATTTTGGTACTATTAAGTTATATCCAATTTTAACCTTAAATCGTAACTTGTATGTCTGCTTTAATGAAACATAAACATGGTTGCATGTTTTTGAACAATATCCATATTCAATTATCCAACATTTTTATAAGAAAATAAATAGAAATAATATAATATATATACATATTATTTTCTCTGGATCCTCTTCCTATAGCATAGTACTATATGTCATGCTCAAAATTATTCTTTAATGTTATACACACACACACACACACACACACACACACACACACAAACACACACACACACACACACACACACACACACACACATATATATTATATATATATATATATATATATATATATATATATATATATATATATATTTTATATATATATATATATATATATATATATATATATATATATATATATATATATATATATATATTTTATATATATATATATATATATATATATATATATATATATATATATAAAATATATATATATATTAGGTCACAAGTCAATGCCAGTGATTTTTTCATCCAAGCCTAAAGATGATCAATCTAAAACAGTTTTGGAATTAGCTACCAATTCACCTAGAGGTTGGGTTGTATTACTTCATAATCATAAACTACCGTAATATTCACACTATTCCACCACTCTCTTGTTACATAATCATCTTCATCATCCAAGGCTTCTCCCATAAGAATTGGTTTAGCCGAGAATGGGTTAAGCTAATAAAGCTACAAAAAAGTATTAAGATATTTTATTATCCGATGTTGACCTGATGTCAACCGGCATTGGTGATGCCAAATTCTTAGCCTATGAGCAAGAGAGTTAGCCTATGAGAAAGAGAGGATGTACTGACAATAAAACTTGTTATATAGTTTAAGCTCATGCAACTAAAGAGCACCCTCAAACTGCCCCTAGAATAAAAAAACATTCTAGAGGAAGAGTTAACAATTTTCTATAGGGTACTATACTCTTCTCTAGTACACATAATGACAAAGTATGGAAAGGGTTCATATTCTCACATCTTACTGATATTGGATGCATTTTGTAGGTGTGCAGGAGGTGAAAACAGATAGCAAGGTAAGAAAGGTCGTAATAAAGGGAAAGGGAGTAGATCCAGTAAAACTCTGCGAAAGGGTTCATAAGAAGACTGGAAAGAAGGCATTGGTAATCTCTCCACTTCCACAACCTCCAGTAGAGGAAGCCAAAGATCCACCACCGGAAGAAAAGAAGGAGGAGGTAGCCAAATTTTCTTACTTATCCTAATTTGTCTTAGGGAAATAAAAATCCATTTGTGTCTATACATAGTCCTTAGTGTAAACCTAGTCTTAAAATTTGCAAAGTAGGCTTTATAATATTTTACTTTAGTTTATTGATTTGGATGTGGACTTTTATACCCAAACCTTTTACAAATATTCATATTTTTTTCATCAACTAAAGTTTAGTATATATGGATGCATAAATGAATGTTTTGAGTAAAATATGATCTATTTTTGTTCTTACTTAAAAGCTTAAGCTAGTAGTTACTGGATTTAACTTATATTTCCCACATCAATTCCTTGTTTGTGTAATTGGACTGAATCACATATCACTGAACACTATCTTTGTTGATGTGTAACCTATCAACATGACATACCATCCATAAATCATAAGCAAACTAGACCTTCGTATCTCATCCATGCAATCCAACATTGTAAACTAACCAATTCTATGATATCGAGTGCCACATTGTGGACTGCACCAAGTGGCAGAGTTTGTACTAGCTAAGGAGGAGGGGTTGACTTGGATTTGATCTTATAGTAATGCTAACTACGCAAAATTGAAACAAATTAACCATACTACCGAGAAGTAATTTAAATAACTGTGTTTTTGACTTGGGTCTAAGTCCAATTCCTGTGCACTTACATGCTTTAAATGCATTATCAAGAATACTCCTATAACCCATACACCCTTTGATTTCTACTTGTACTATATCTACAGGTTATGAATCGTACACCACGACTTTGAACAATTTCAAGAAAGAATGAAAGATCACATTTCCAATAACTCAACTATATATTCATCTACATTGTTTTTGTGCAGACAAGAATTACACTACGGCTTTTGCAATGATAATAATACCTACATAGTCCTCCACCTTGACTTGAACTCTAAGTTCGGCCATTAGTCATGATGGTTTACTTTTGTTTGGATAAGTATGATTGTTTAATTTTGTCTGAAAATGTTCCGTAGATTCATTAATAGACTACCTGATGCACTTATTAACCACAATGCAATATTAAGGGAACATGAGATCACCCCTTTAAGGGTTTATAAACTTACTTAGACTAGTTGCACTAAACTTTTCCCTTTGACATCAGACTTCACTTCCCTTCATAACATAACTACAATATAGTATCACAATCCTAGTGGGGGATAGTAAGGTTTTCCTATGAATTTCTCATACATAGTCTCTTTTGTTTCATTCCTATGGCTACAATTGATTTTGGTCCATGAAATCTAGCTATTTTCTAGTTTTTCATACTTTATGACTATTTTCACTTCCTATAAGGATACATGACTTAAGAAATATATACTTGAGTAATTCTTGTCAAAGGGAAGCAACTGCCTAAATTTATTTATAGCACTTTCTTAATCTAACCATTCAATCATTATAATAACAGCCAAAGCCTATCACAGTCGTGCTGAAGGTCCGAATGCATTGTGAGAAATGTGCTCAAGTTTTGCAAAAGCGAATTAAGAAAATGGACGGTATGTGCTACTTATCACTACTACATGAGATAATTCTATTAATAGATCAAATACTCTATGCTCACGCATATATTTTATAGAAAAATAACCAAGCATTCCTAGTAAAATATAACTAGCTAGTATATCTCCTAGGTAAAGCCATTAACTGACTCGTTTGTCTTCCGTCTTTTTGCAGGTGTGGAAACTGTGGTGACAGATCTATCGAATGATCAGATTCTTGTCACAGGCCTTGTAGACCCCATAAAGCTAGTAGAGAATGTGTACCAAAGAACCAGAAGACAAGCTTCTATAGTGCAAGATGAGGAAAAGAATGAAGAAGAGAACAAAGATGAAGAAAAGAATGCAAAAAATACTGAGGAAGAAAAGAAAGAGGAAGAGGCTAAAGGAGAAGAAGATAAAACAATGGAAGCAATGAAAATGGAATACTGGGGCCCTAGATATCAGATCGAGTATGCCTATGATTATCCACCTCAAGCATTCAGTGATGAAAATCCAAATGCATGCTCCATTATGTGATCCCTAAATATAATGAGTGCAATAAGTATATATGCATTAGTAAATGCAACTACATACATGGTTATACAACTTTTTGTATGTAATAACTAGACAAATATAATAAAAGATATCATGGTGAGTTTTTAGTAAGATTAACTTGAAAAAACTTGAATCAAATTATGTATTTGCAAGTTTTAGTAGAGAAATAGATTATATAAAGAAGACTGAGTCAAATATTACTATTTCTTTAAACTTTAGTTGTCTAAATATTGCAAAGGATTATAGGTAACATGTGTTTTAAGGTATAACAAGCATAGTTTGTCTAACTGTACTATTAACATATAGCTAGTAGAAATCCAGAGTGGAAATATATAATCATAGGAAGGAGAAAGGGAGATGAGGATTTGATGTTGCCAAGGATAATGGAAAGCCCTTTTTTTAAGAATTACAATAGAGGCTTTAGGCATCCCTCAGGCGCATAGGTACATCTTGGAAGTCTAAAAGTATACACTAAAGTAGGAGACTTGTCAGTGTGTGGGTGCCGATTGGAAGCCTAAAGCATCCCTAAAAAATCAAGGGACATCCTTCCATTAATTCAGAAAAGAGAGGCATGTTCAAAAGAAAAAACGACACCATCTCTGAACGTATACTGGTAAACAACTTAACTAGTTAAAGCTATGTTGGAATAATAGACATACTCGACATTGGTAGGATCTTCTCTGGTCTGCCTTGCTAGGAAGTTTTTCTTTCAACTCATAAAAAATGGACCTACTTATTAGAATAATATAAATCTACAACACACAACCATTAAATTCTAGAATTTTGCTGTAGTGGCAGATTTTTAGCAAGCTACACCGGTGTTCTATGTGCCATAACTCCCAGGTTTCGACAATATCAGGCTTTTATATACGATATCAACTATCCTAACTCATTTGGTTAGAGTGGTGCAAAGATTTGAGCAGATCCCGAGGTTCGGTTATGGAACTGGCAGTTGAAAAGCTATTTCAAAATTGAATCTTTTTCTTGAAAGTTTTTTAATAAGGTGTTGTTACCAAACAAATTTTACAGTTTTTTTAAAATAATAATAGAAGTAGCTATGATAAGTAACCATAGACCCAGCCTAAAGTGATAGGCTAATTATGGTGGTCAACAGCCTAGCACTTGCAAAGATGGAGATTGTTGGATTGTAAATAATTTTCAGTTGAGTGCTCAAAGGTGGTGACAATAGAGTTTGTTATTGCCGAGACATATCTTGATGAAAGAACAGTCAGAAACAGAGATCTCACACAAACCAATTTGCTTCTCTATTCTGAATCAGAAGTTGTAAACGAGACTTCGTATATTTCATTCAAACAAGTTTGCTCTCGAAAGAACTTGAATCTAACGATAGGCCATAATAATGTTCTGTTACAGTTTCTCTTTTCTGTTACAAACTGACAGAATAGAATACATCCTTCCTTGTGCATTTACAAACAGACAGAATAGATTATAATTTACAGAAGATTAGTAGAAGAAGAAGAAGATAACACAGCTCTTGCTGTAGTGATGAAGATTACAGTTGCTCAAAGCAAGATTTACCCCGACGCGATCTGCAACCAGGAACAAGCAAGTTCTTTTAGAACTTCTCGAATGCTCGCTATCACCTCCTTTCTGGACTCACACAAACTCCTATGGACACAATGGCGGCAGCAACACGACTCTTCGTCTCTCAATTTCAAAGTCTGTTATCAAAGGGGCACAAAGAGAGTATTTATAGAGATGGGTGAAAACCGTAACCCTTATCCTGGCCGCCAACTATTTATGAAAATATAAGAACGGGTTAAATTCAAATCCTACAAAAAACTCGATCCAATCCTCCCATAACTATTCAAATCAACGAAAACATATGCCCACTAAGCTATCTGCACATATGCGTCCAGCAGCATAGCCGTAACTACTTCCGTGCACATAAGCTAGTAGCACAGTAGGCCCATGTGCACAGCCGTGCAGCAGCGTATATGCACATACACGTAAACATGCATAAGCTCATAGTCGCGTCTAGCCCACACATGCGCCCAGTGATACACCCGCGATAGCGCTCACACCTGCACCGCCCATGTGCCCATGCTTGCACCCATACATTGCATAAACTTGCATACGGGCATAGCCGCATCTAGCCCGTGCATGCACCCTCATTAATGCCTGCACTTGCACCCGTGCATGCACCCTCATTAGTGCCCGCACCTGCACACGCGTATGCACCCTCTTATGCGCCTGCACCTGCACCCGTGTATTCGAGTCGCATAGAAAATGTGCGAACGAGCGCAACAAATATGCACATGCGCCATGTGACGATGTTGACATGCTAAGTGCAAAGTGCGCTAACAAAGTGCCACTTTGTGTCCTTGAGTTCGAGTCCAAATCTCTAAGCCCCTTTGGGGCTTAGCTCCAAGAAATATTTTCCATGCACATGATAAAAAGCATAAAAGATTTCTTTGAGGAGTTAATCCTTTTTCTTCCCAGAAAAAAATGTTACATGGCACCCACATGTGTTCCACCACACCCCATGTGCTTACCTCAACACAAACAAAGCATTATATTGATATACTCACCATTTGGTGTAGCCAATGTTAGTTTACTATTCCTAGTCTAAAGGTAAAAAATACCAAAAATCCCCCACATATCTTAATATATGAATTGAGCATTCCTTAGCATTGACTGTCTATCAGGCGTTAGGATAGATGTTGCTTCGACTTGAATCTTCCTGTATAGGTCAAACAATAGTATACTACAAGAATGGACTAAGCCTTTAATTTTGCACCCTAGTTGCAATTCTTTTTACTCACACAATGACATCAACTGTGCTTTCGGTTGCACATTAAAGGCCATGTGTCCGCATGGTTTTTTGCATGTATCTTGGATGTCGATAAACTTATCCTCAAGAGATGGCATGCATCTCTTTCCATACACTCTAGGTGAGTTCTTTTAAAGAGTCCTGACATGAAGTATTTCACTTCCTTACGGTGCTATGTTGCTATGACATAGCCCAAAGCTGTCGTGGCATCATATATTGTAGCATGAAGATCCAGCCTCTTTGTAGTGCCATACTACCCAGTATGAAGCCTTGTGCTTCCTTGCGGTGTTTTATCGCTGTGACTCACATAGCCGAGGCTTTACTTTCTCGAGGTACCTCTTGGTGGTGTCACACCTCTGTAACATGAGGTCACCAGCCTCTTTGTAGTGCTGCCTACCACTCTTTATTTTTTAGCATTAGGCTACCTGTCTATATACGGTGCTACGCCACTGTGACATGGGCCGAAGTCGAGGCTTTACCCTTTCGAAGTACCTCATATGGCACTATTCTACTGTAGCATGGAATACTACGCTCCTTTGTAGTGATGTGCTACCCATGCTTCATGTAAAGCACGTCGGACATTTAAAATTCCCGAGAACTCATTAAGGCGTTTAAGCCATCCTCCTACAATACTTGTTCTACACAAAAATAGTAGACAACAGTGGTTCTGGGTTCGTATCCCTCAATGTCTCAAAGGACTACCTATTGTTCATGATATTATCCAGTCAATGGTCCTCCCTTGAACCAAAAGCTAGATGTCTAGTAGATTTTTCTTTTAACTAATAGCATAAAACTTTATGGTAGGATTATAAAGACACAACATCAGAATGTCTTTAAGCCCATTTTTGTAGTTGCGTCCTCGACCAGCTGGCACTTGAGACTTTTGGTGAATGAATTCACCAGATTCTTCTGGCTCTGAACATCAACCACAACAATGAGTCCTCATTTTATAAGATCATTCGGCGCCATGTGCCTTAGTGCACAATCCTCTTTTGCCATTAAAGAGATTATTAGGTACCACTGCTGCAGTTGCTTGATTGTCATAGTATATGGGTACCACCTAAATCTACGCACTAGCAAATAGAAGATCATACATGAGCTCCTGAAACCACTATGGCTCATTCGCTGTATCCGCCAGTACATATAACTTAGATTCTATAGAAGAATGTGAAAGCATCGCCTACTTTTTTGACTTCTACGATATAGTAGTTCTACTCATGCAGAAAACGTATCCTCCTGTGGACCTTTCACTCTCTGCTTCTGAGAACTAGCTTACATCATTGAAGCCTTCCACTACTACCGAATAATAGTTGTAGTATAGTGTATACTTCTGAGTCCTCTTGAGATATCCCATCACTCTCTTCACAGCTTTTCAATACTCCAAACCTGGATTGCTCGTGAACCTATTCAGCATCCCTATGACGAAAGCTATGTCAGGCCTTATGACAGTAGTAGCATAAATCAAGCTCCCGATGATGCTTTAGTACTCCAGCTTTATATAATCTCCCATTTGATTTTATAACTTTATCATACTTTCCATGCCACATCTTAGGAGCTTACTTCAGACCATATAATAATTTTACTAACTTACGGACTCTACCTTCAAGACCCTTGATGATAAATCCTTTTGGCTATTGCACGTAAATCTCTTCAGTCAACTCTTCATTCAAGAATGCAAATTTAACATCCATTTGATGACTAACAAGCTTGTTAATTGCACTCAGAGAAATCAATACCATGATGGTTATCATTTGTCATGCCCCAATCCCACAGAGTACTTTCGTTCTCATTTTGGACTCTGTGGAACCATTCGTCCTCGATTGGGCGTGATATCGTGCAAGCCTAAGTTGCGCTTGCATAAGGTCAAGTCCTGTACAATGACAAAATAGACAAGATAGACAATAACACAGTAGAACATAATACAAATAATTAAAATTAACAGCAAACACATTGTAGAATATCACTGAATGCAAGGTAGCAGAAACAAATTCTTTTTATTGATATCTTTTGAACAGATTACAAAGCTCTCATTATCTATCTGATACATGCCATACTTGGCTTACAATCTCTCAGAACCTTATAGATTACAATGATCCCTTCCACACATTACATTCCTTTATATACAAAACCAACTCCTACAACCGATGACCGTATTTTAAATAAAAAATCCACCTCTTTGCACATCTTTTGATTTTTGGCTCCTAAGGATGAGGCTCGGGCTATCTCTTCGGACTATCCATCTCGATGCATCTTGCACCAGCGTACAAATTGGTGGTGGGTCAGTACGTCAACGTACTGGTAGTGTAAATAAGGCTACATCGTCTAAAACGATCACTAATTCATTTAGTGATAAAACATTTCTATGGTATTGATCTTGCTACTTTTACCTATATTCATTTCATGCAGATCATAGTCAGATTACCTCTTTTGAAAACACTTTTGAAAACCAACATTTCATTTCTATTCATTTCAAGCATAAAAGGGACTATTCATCTCATGTGAAGTGTGCAGCGTGTTTCATGAGCCACAATCATTTCTCTTGTTCAAGCAACTCTTAGGGTTAGTTATAAGCATGATATCAATTTTTTTCTTCTTCACAATAAGACATATTCTTTGATACAAATTATGATCAGAAATTTAAGCAACATTTATATCACTTTTTCAGTGATTCTTACCATAGCCGATGGTCCATCCATGCAAAAGACAAGGATTAACATAAACATAATATAACCAATATTTTTTCTGTTCTTATCTGTACTGTTAGCTCTTAGCAAAATCATTATCGATACATGAAGACTTGATTGGCAGCTGTGACTCTAAGGTTCAGCTTTGTACCAATCAACACCTATCTATATGATGGTCTATAAGTCATTTCCCATAGTTAGCCGCTGTGACTCTTTGGTTCAGCTCGTTACTAGTGGAAATAGATACAACATCCCCTAATTGCGAGGTCTCTTTTACCTCAAGTATCTAAACAATCTCTTCTAGGCCGATCGGTTCCCAGTACTGTAGAAACTGTTGAGAGATCTAATTTTCTTGTGCACAAATTATTCGATATTAATACATGAATACGACATCTATCAGATAAACTCTTAAGACAACAGTTGATTAATGAGAAAATATCCATTTATTCTTTATCTTTTTAACAACAGAGCTATGACTCTGCCTTCCCTCTTTTTACTTATCTCAGAGTCGAAGCTCCTACATAACTCAGAGTAGAAGCTCCTATATATTTCATTCCATTACAACATGTACGAGTTCGTCTGTACATGTCTAACATTCAGAACATATTTAACGGACAAACAATCGTTCATCTCTTTGAAACATGATAACAGTTCTGTACAGATTTAGGAAATCAGTCTACCTTTGACAATATAAAAATTTGGATCATGTAAGCAATCTATTTTCTCTTCTTATTAGCATGACAAAGTACTATTGAGCAAGACAGTATTCATTTCTTATTAGTAGGCAACAATCTTACTTCTTCGCAAGACGATTATCCTTTTTCTTGTTCTTAGCATAGCGACATACAAATTCTCTTATAAGCATACTGATTTGATGTACTAGCATTCTAAAAAATTACCATCTTATTATTACCAATAACATTCATTCAAAAACTCATATTCTTATTATGCATGAAAGGATCAGAAAATGAGTCTTCATCCACTCATCCAGATCAATTATCTTCTGTTCCATATCCAACAATCTGATCTTTCTGTCTATCTAGTGCCTTCGCGGAGCGGGGCACTACATTTAGAATGGCATCATCTTATTTTTTTTAGCAGGGCAACGTTCTATCGGTCATAGCAACATCATCTCTTATTAGCAGGTAATAATCTTACTTTTTAGCATGCATGTTATCTCTTTTCTTACTTTAGCATAACAACATGTAAATACTCTTATAAGTATACTAATTAGCCATATTAGCATTTCATAAGGATTACCATCTTGTTATTAGCAATAACATTCATTCAAAAAACTTAGATTCTTATTAGGCGTGAAAGAATCATAAAATGAGTCTTCTTCCACTCACCCAGATAAATCGTCTTCTGTTCCAAGGTCAACAATCCGATTTTCCTGTTCATCTAGTGCCTTTGAGGAGCGGGACACTGCATCATCTATGTTACTAGAGCATATTTGTCAAAGTAGTCGATCTCTTGCTTATGAGAAAACCCTTTGGCTACTAGCCGTGTCTTAAACTTGTCGATAATTCCATTGACCTTCATCTTCTTCTTGAAGATCTATTTACATCCGATTGGCTTTGCTCCTTCAAGTAAATCGACCAACACCCGTGTTATTGGAGGTTATTGAGTCATATTCATCATTAATAGCCTCCTTCTAGAAGACAATATCTCTGGTCTTCATCGCCTCATCATAGGTAAGCGAATCTTCTTCCACATGATAGGGGACAAAATTAACTCTGAACTCTTTCTATCTCCTCACTCGCTTAGACACAAGTTTCGTGGGTTCTAGTTCGAACATTGTTTTTGCAACAACTTCATCTTGGACTACATATTTATTGGAAGCTTCAGCCTCCTGTGCACCAACACTATTCTTCAGAATGTCCGTGAGAACATATTATTGTGCCTTGCAAATTTATCTTCAAAGAATTCAGCATTGTGGGATTCGATAATATGATTTGATTCAATATCAAAAAACCTTAGAGTATGACTCATCTCAGCATAACCTAAGAAGATACTCTTCGTAGTCTTAATACCCAGCTTATGAATCTTCAATTCTGGAAGCTTCACATACACCGGATATCCCACACTCGAATGACATTCAAGGTGGGTATGACCTTGAACCAGAGTTCATAAGGAGTGACATCGAATGTTGCTTACAGCACTCTATTCAGAATGAAAGTAGTCGTTAGCGTAGCTTCTCCCCAGAAACAATTTAGAAGACCTGTAGTTAAGAATATTGAGTTTACTATTATGCCATAACTCAAGAGAACAACCAGAAGAAGAGACTGCATTAACATTGTCATTCGGAGTTACAAGTTGAAGTTTAAACATCCCTTCGGTACAGAAAACTTTTCTAAAGTATGTTCATTTATAGGATATAACCATTTGACCATTAATGTCCATCACCAAGCCCTCATTGTAGATCAGACTTCCTGAGACCAGGTTCTTGGCAATCACCAGTACGTGCTTTACCTCCTGAAGCATCAATGACTTCCCTATTGTCAGATTCAGTACCACTGTCCCGATATCAAGTACTTCAGCATGTACCTGGTTCGCCACTATAATCTTCTCAGATGTAGGCTTGTATGTGGTGAACAACTTCCTATTAGAGCAAACATGACATAATGGACCAATGTCTATGTATCAGTCGGTGTCAATACCAGTTGAGTCAACCTATGCAATCATGGCAACCTAGTTAGCCGCACCTTGCTTTTGGTTTAGGCTTGGACCTGCAGTTTTTCAGGAAGTGGCCATTTTTGCCATCGTTAAAACAAGCCTATTACCTTTATGTTTTGGCTTGAACGAAGCCAACTTCACCTTCAGATGGTTGAAATCCTTCATTTTGTTATGAGAAGCCTTCTGCTTCCCCTTAGAGTCTCCAGCTTGCACCAAGTTGGCCTCTTAGCCATCTGTTTGGATAACGTCTCCAATATGAGTTGAGTCCTCACTCATATTTTGTAGGACCGTTGAACACCTCTAGAGGAGGGGGGAATATAATATGTATGTGCAGCGGAATAAAAATCACCAATAAAAATTTGTATAGCAGTAATAAAAAAAATACGAAGCAAGCAATATATAAGTAAATACGCAAAGTAAGGAGATCAGAAAGAGCAAACTCAAACATCGGGGTTTATACTGGTTTTCCTGTGAGAGTACTAGTCCAGTCTCGAGAACTCTAGCTCGATGTTGAATCCACTATATAGTGTTGCTTTGAATCTTATATGCTTGCTACTCCTTACAACATGTGCTTTTAGTTCGAAGAGCACTACTTCAACTTGCAAGCCTTTAATTCGAAGGACTTGTCAAGTTCAGGAATAGGATAAAAACAAAGACGTTTTCAAGCCTTCTTTACAACTCGACCAAACTTCTAGATCAGAACGAACTAGCGCTAGCTTGGCTAGGAGTCGTAAAGGTTATGATTTGAAAGTATAAAGATCAGAACACTTTAAATAGAGAAAAGATGGAATTGGATGAATGAAATGAATGACAATCTCAACTCTATTTATAGTATTTTTAGGGCTGAACTCGAGCAGAGTTCAGTTGCCTAATATTCAAAAAATCGAACGTTGGAGCCGATTCAACAGGGTGACAAAATCCAATGGGATACTGGGTCAGGGTGACCCAGTGCAGATTATATAGATGTGGACTATTGGGTAGATTTTTTGGATGTGGACTTTTTGATAAGCTAAGCCTGTGCCAAGTTTGTCTGATGTATATTTGTTCCTATGACTCAATAAAATAGAAAATACATAATAAACAAAAATTGTCTTTGAGAATCTATTGAGTTCGCAAAGACTTGATCACTTGCCAGTACAACGTGTGTTCATCTTATGTACCTGCAACAGTGTATTATTTGTTATATCGAAATTGGAGTTGGAGTCGGTTATCGAAATCAATTATGATCATGACCAATAGACTAACAACCTGCCCTATTTTGATAATTGACAAACTCTAATCGATGCACCAAATAATAAACAAAAAATATGGTACTTTGTATTGCATGATTCCTGGTTGTCTAGTACACATGTTCTTCTCCCCTTGGTCATTTGAGCAAAATGGAAAGCTCCCTCGTTAACACAGAAGGCTCCCTCACAATAGTAGAACAAATAACAAGAGTAGTATGAAATGATAACAAAAGTATAGTGAACTAATAAAAACCAAACACACAAGTATACGACATAAATCTAGTAGTAGTAAAAATGAACAAAAACTAAGATGCATAAAATAGACTAAGCCATAAGCTGGACAAGTCCACATGTTCAATACATAAGCAAAATAAAGCAAACTAAAGTGCAGCAGTCAACTATATAGCCAAACAAAATAAACATGTCACTAGAACATATCCATCAGCATCAAAAACTACACAAGTCCAAAACCAGAAAATTATCCTCAATGAGTATCGTCGTCAGTCTCAGCTGACCGGTTGGGATCGTAGAAGGCCGAAGGATAAAAGAAGTAACATTGGGCATCAGGGTCCTCAATTCTGGGGCCGGATCTATTATGGTGATGGAGATAAGGAATAGGGCCACCAGGTGCATGGCCATACTCCACTACATATCAGAAATAGAGTTCCTAAGTGCCTGGGCCGGCAGAGTAGTTCGGTAGTCTGTCTTCGTGTGACACTCTAGGTCAACTCCGTGACACTCGTCCTCAAGATGAAAATGGTCAACTTGTGCATAGCTCCACCCTCACCACACGTAGGGTGTAGCCTGATCTGATACTACTAGAATAATAGCTTTCTATTTTGGCCGACCTGTTCTCCAGGTTTACCTGTGCTTATTCTTGTGCATAGCCGGTCAAATGGAATAGTCGAATCTTGACCCAAGCCGATCATATAACACTCTAATATCTCAAGGCATTGTTTATATTATACATTATACATCAGTTGTTCTTGTACTTCTTTACATTCCAGTATTTCACACCATGACAAGATATTCAGTTCACTTGTACTATTTTATTTCCAGTCTTAATATTTCATCTTTTATTCCATTGTAACTGTCTCTTATAGTATTTGTCAATTCAATGGAACTGCTGTTAGTTTATGTACTTGTTCCTATCCCGACTAGATATGTTGACAAATTTTAGGAATTATTATGTCCCATATTATTGGACTACAGGATGATGCTAGCTAAGACGAATCTCGATATTCTTTCACCATGAGTTGTCTTCCAGGAGTTCTAGGCCTGGTAGTTTGATTTACTTTTTGTTATTGTTTTGTCTTCGATACATTCTTGTCTCACATGATCATTTTGTAGATTCTAGTTGTTCTAGTGATACTGTTATCTCTTCTTATTCATATCTTCTTAGATGTTTGTGATTGGAGTACATATTGTTGTATGGATCATCTAGATATTATAGATATTTATTGGGTACTTGACAGCGTTCTACCACCGATACTACGACATAGTCTCGGCGTGGCCCATGTACTCGTGCCCAAATATTCGGCTGCGGGTCGTGACACATTTTTATGGTAGCCCATGCAGGTTATTCTTTACAACTAATACGAAGTCGTGGTAGTACATAGGCTTAGCTGTACTACTGCGAACCCGCCCTAGGATTGGATTTGAATCATGGAACAATTTAGGATTTTTGTACACAATCACATATTAGGATCTCTTGATAGATTCTAGGGATGACCCCTGAGAATCCTACTTCGAAAATATATTGAGTCTATTTTTATTTGTTTTTGCTTATCTTGATTTTTGAAACACATGTCCATTGTTGAACCATATTCTTGCATGAAGATAAGTTTTATGGACCCCGGAGAGAGCTAGAAAGTAGAAGTTGAACTTATAAACCATTTAGGTTGAGATTTGTTTTAGAATGTATTCAGGAATTTTGAATTTTGACCTAGATAATATCTTTGGGACAACCCTTGAGAATCTCTATCTAAATCCTACCTCGGAATCTGTTTTCGCTTGTTTTCATTTACTTATCCTTGATTTATTGTTGAATTTGCAATTTTGATGTTCGTTGTTGACTTCGATTTTTGTATTTAGATAAATTTTTATGGATTGAATTAAGGTATATCTTGATAACATATTTGATGATGCAATGAGGAAGGTAAATGTCTGCTTTATTTATGGAGTTTAGAATTTATCGCAGTCATACTAGCTAGCATGACAACGACATAGAGCCTGATTCTGAATATACTTATCCTAGTTATGGAATTTAGAATTTCTTGTAGCCATACCGGTTGGCGTGGTGAGAATTCTAGATAACATGATTTTAGGGTGTATACCTTAGTTATGGACTCTATCGTTTATTGCAGCTATGCTTACTGGCATGAAGAAAATTCTGGCAACATGATTTCAGGAAGACGTGTATGGTTATCAAATCATATCTTTAATCCGTTCACTTTGTTATGACCAGATGAGCAAGAACAAATTCTTCTCATTAATCTTCTCTGTCTTGATTAACTCTGTCCTATCTATAGCCATAACTAGGATTATAGGTTCTCTAGGACTCTCCATCATGATTGCTCTCATGTTATCTTCTTTCGACTATAGAAGCATGAAATTTTTTTAGCAAATATAGCTCCATGTGCCCAGGTCAAGAGCAGCTCCATGCGCCCAGTCGGTGTGATTCCATGCACCCACTGGATGAAGCTCCATGCGCCCAGTCAGAGTAACTCCAAGCGCCCAGTCAAGTGTAGCTCTATGCGCCCAAGACTAGCTCCTCCAAAAGGAGGGCGTATTGCCTGAGACATGGCTATACGCCCAAGCCTGACTCAGTCAAAGCCACAATCAAAACGTGCACCGAAGCGAATGGCCACGTCAGTCTCCACGAGCAGTCGTGCACCGAAGCATGCGGCCACGTCAATACCACGACCAACCCAAGATCTCGCAGCCTATATGCGCCTACATTCTATGCACCCAAAGCAAGACTATGCGCCCACATAAGAACCAGCGTGTTCCCTCATATGGGCGCATAACACCATTCCAGCTCGAGAACGACTATAAAAAGGGGGCTTCTTCCCTCTTCAAACACAGAGTACGAAGAGCATTTTCAAGAGCCAAATTGCTGCAATTCTTGCCAGTGAGCCGAGAGTTTGCAATTTTCTTATGTTTCCTCCCACTTTTGTAATCGGAGTGTCAACGGAGTAAAGGAGCAACTGTCGCTCGATCTCCATCGTCCCATGCCCCAGAATTCTTTTTTTTACTCGGTGATCCTCAGTGCAGGATCTCTCAGGCGTACTCGATTTGTGGTGCATTGCGCCAATAAAAGAAAAGACAATATTTTCTTCTTCTTTTTTTGTGTGTGTCCACAAAAATAGTTACTCTGCTAGGGACTACCTTTTCCTCTGACAAGAAGGTGGTGACGTAATCTGATACCGACAAAGTGGAGAGTACTCAGAAGGTGTTGATCGTAAAGTTCGATCAGCAGGCGTTCGAAGAGATGCTCTCGAAGGACGGCTCTACTCCCTCAAAATCCGCAAAGCCAAACAAGTCTCACAAAACTTGGCTTTCGAAGGCTCGCTATGCATATCCTGCTAGTGTCATAGCAGATATGCAGCTGGAGGACTCTGCTACATGGGCGCATGACTCTGCCACAGAAGTTCCCCAAATGGAGTAGGCTCACACCGTTCCGGGCTCTACTAGCCCAGTAACTACTTTCCTGCACAACCAACAACAGGGTATTCAACACCCGAGACTTGGCAAAGGAAAATACTACAATGCCAAGAATCGGGGTGTACTACACTCAAGTCGAACCCGGCGAGGCTCATAAATGAAGGAGGCCAAACTGGAAGAAAATAACGCTGCTCCACCAGGCATGCGCCTAAGGCCGTGCGCCCAAGGAAGTGTTTGGGCGTATAGCCCCAACTAGAACACTTCTGTCTTCAACAGGCTGGGCATTCAGTGTCATACGCCCAAGGCTATACGCCCAGGCTTACTGGATCCATACTATGCGCCCACATCGAGGAGGCTCAAACATGCTGTCCAGAAGCATGCGCCCAAAGCCAGTCTCCAAGGCCTATGCGCCCACAACAAAAAGACAGGTCCCAACGCGTATAACACGGGGCTGTCTTCAAGGACATCATATAACTTAGGTGTGGAGGTTACCCCTGCACATGAACTAAGTTTGGATGCGCCTACTCTCCTTACGAACCCGCATGTAAAGCTCGGCGATGCATGCAACATGGGTTGTAAGGCAAAACTCCTTTCCGCTGACTTGTACGACATGATAAATCATAAACGTAAAGCGAGGGAGAACATAATAATTCATAGTGCGCTTCTGTGCACTAGCATTGTTATCAATTGTTGTTACTCCAAGACAACAAGAACGCCTCAGAGAAAGTCCGTGTTTCGACGGCTACACTTCTCTGACGACGAGAAGCCACTATGTGTTTCATCCAACATGGCATCGTGGGGTCTCCCTTACAGAAGCCCTAATCAAAGAAGGTGGACTACGAACCCAACTTTCTCTCTTAGCTCTGCGAGAAGAAGAAGGAGAAGTCTACCAACAGATGGCCGATAGGCTGTCACATCCGAAGGAGTCTATATGGGCACTCGATCAAGGGCTAGGTTCCGTATGGACGATGAAGATTCCCAAGCCGGGGGTAGCATCCCCTCAGAATCTGAAGCTGATGACCCCCACACTGGGGGTAGCCTTCCAGAGGACGATAATCCCTCTGAATCCGATGGCGACTATCTACCTCTCCTACCCGAAGATGAAGGACTTATCCACTCGGAGACAGACAACATCAGCACCAGTTGCACTGCTTCTTCTGTTCATCTTCGTATGCTATCCACATACATGACGGACGAAGAAAGACCTGAAGAAGCCAGTGATCAGACTAACAAACGACTAGAGGGTCTTGAAACAGCATTCACCAAGATCACTGATATGCTTACCAGCATCATGGCAGTTCAACCTGCTGGGACTGTTCTTCCACCTCAACAGAACGTCTCGGTCCATGCTAGTCCAGCTCACAGTAACAACCCTCCTTCACTACAAAAGAATTATCATTCCGTTGCGCCTCCTCCAAATCTTGCGAATGTTGGAAGTGGCCCTTTGCCAACAATATCTGATAACCGTTCAGCAGCTGTTTCTCAATACCTGCTCAATCAACAGGATACAATTGATTCCTTGGTCGCTCGTCTCGACACCATCTCGCACAAAGACAAGCTTCAGAAGATGGGGATATCTCAACCATATTCCTTCGAGTGGGAGAACGCTACTTGCCCTCCTAACTACAAGCCGCTGACGCTGAACTAATTTGACGGGTTGACTTCTCCTTGCCAGCACATGACGTACTTCAACATGCAGACTCTGCACTTGCCCAGAGACGATCCATTCCTGTCGAAGCTGTTCATTAGCACCTTGCAGGGGGTAGCCTTCGAATGGTTCTGCAGTATGCCTGACGGGTGTATCAATTCATTTAAAGACTTTAAGAGGATGTTCCTTAACAGATTTTACGAGAGCGGCATGCATGTTAGCATGTCCACACTCATTGAGACCAAGCAAAGGAGGACTAAATCTGTCATTGCCTTCATCGAACGCTTCAGACGGCTAGCACTCAAGATGCCCTTCGGCGTACCAGACTTAGAACTTATGGAAACTTGCCGGCATAACTTCTTTCCTACAGTGAAGTTTTGTCTAGGTATACATAAGTATGATACATGGCCCGCTTTCATTGGGGCCGCTGATGCTGCTGAAAATGACGTTCCTAACTTGGAGCTACTGGGGTTGAAGACACCTAAATTCGAAGACAAGGGCAAGTGTCCCCAAACCATCCCTGTTCGTGGGGGTAAAGGGAAAGAAGTCCTGCAAGTCGACACATCCAAAGAGCCTCCAATTCTCAGGGCGCCTCCGACAAGCCTAAGGAGACTTTCTCCTTCAACGAAGACAATGTCATCACCATCTTCCACACATTGACGAAGGGTAATAAGCTGACATTGCCTCCGCCGCGACGTCCTGCAGAGGCGATCCAACTCAATGATTCCAAGTACTGTCTTTATCATCAGTATGTGCATCACTCCACCAAGGACTGCATCGTCCTTAAGAAGAAGATATAACAGCTTATCGACAGTCAAGTGATCAACCTTGAAGCTGAAGATAAGGTCGTATCTGCTAACATGTTCTCTTTTCAGTTTGGCGACTTTCCTCCTACAGAAGTCCCAGACGGCGTGGTCCCGATCCCCAAGGCGATAATGGAAGTCGTCAACCTACCACCAGCTTACAACTCGACTTTGGTCCCACTCACAATTGAACATGGCAAGATCATGTGGGTCCACCTAGACCTCGTCCAAGAAGTGACACAGGGGAAGCGCCGCCCAAAGCAGAAAAGGGCAAGAAATTCAGGCCATGCCAAATGGTGTCCTCCCCCATCTACGAGGTTCTATCTGGCGAGACGCGATCGAAAAAGACTTATCTTCGGACATACGATCCCGTACAAGAAGAAGCAGTACCTCCTCAAGCTTCTGCTGCGCCCACAAGCTTAGAAGCTGGCCCGTCTAAACCTCCAACTACAGACAGATCCAAGCAGAAGGAGACGCGGTTTGACAAATCTGTAAAGGCGCCATCTCCCGAGGGCATGGATCGACCCTACAACTTCAACATACTGGCCCAGCTAGCCAATACGCCTGCCAGGTTATCTTTGTTCGCTCTATTGCGACTCTCCAAAGAAACACAAAAGGCCTTAAGCGAGGTATTGCTACATGCCGACTCTTATCTTGCTGAAGTCAAGGTTTCCACTGAAGATCCTGGCTCCTGTCCCCACTGCCATAGTACCATGGAAGTGGTGCCCAACATCACCTTCTCACAGGAGGACATGTTACTAAAAAATAATCGTCATGATAGACCCCTGTACTACACAGGGTATATCGGGGCGATCAAGGTGGACTACATGCACATCGATCCAGGATCCTCCCTCAGAATCATTCCTAGAATTTTGCTTCAAATTTTGGGAATCCCTCTGCACAAGCTATCTGCAGCCAACACAACTATCATGGCTTTCAATGCTGGTCGAAGCTATCTGCTGGGCAAGATTCGCCTCAAATGTCAGATCGATGATCTCCGAACGGAGGTTTCCTACTATGTATCGATGCCAATGTATCCTACAACGTCTTGTTGGGACGTCCATGGATATACAAGAACATGATCGTTCCTTCCACACTTCATCAGTGCTTCAAGTACGTCAACAGCGACGGTGTCGTGAAGACGGAGTTTGCCGATGTCGATCCTTTCAAGGGCATCGAAGCTTACTATGGAGATTCGGTACTTTACCAATCTCAACCCCCCAAGGATGTCGGCAATGAAGCTGACAATGAAGCTGAAGCAAGTCCGTCCTCCAACGATGGTCCCCTGATTATCCGAGTCAAAGGACGTACTACTCCAAAAAGTACTCCGAAGCCTCTCATAATCTGGGTAAAAAAGAAGAACCCCGACAAGGTCAAACTACTGACCATCATTCTTAGCAAAACACTCAGGGAGAAACCTACTGATGCCCGTCCTCCCAATCCTGAAGAATTACCCTACGTGGTGAACTCGGCCAAGACTGTGGCGCCTCTTCCAGATGATGATCCTCTCAATGAGTATATCAATACTCATAATAATGTACCTTCAACGGATGATGTTATCCCTGAAGAAGAACTTGCATATTTCCTTAGTAAAGGTTTATCTTTGAATTACTCAATGAGTATATCAATACTCATAATAATGTACCTTCAACGGATGATGTTATCCCTGAAGAAGAACTTGCATATTTCCTTAGTAAAGGTTTATCTTTGAATTACTCGGATGTCTATCAATTTGTAAACCACTACATAGATACGATATACGCTCTAAAGAATGGCATAGGACCACACCTCTGCATGCCGGTCACAATACCTCACCTACAAAAAAAGTTTACCCTGAAGATATCCTCTACTTCATCGTTCCGGCCAGAAAGAAAGGTGAAGAGCTAATCATCTTCGGTCATATAATTGGCGAGAGAAAGTTCGTTCCAGACTCTACTTCTCCCAAGCACAACACAGAAGCTGACTATGACTCTGTGAAAATGTAACTTTTTTGGTATAGTTGGCAGGCCAAGAATATCATCTAGAATATGGGATATGACATCAAAAGCGACAAAGGGCTAAATTACGGCCGAGGATGACAGCTACCAATACGACACTTTGCTCCCCCTGGCAAACCCGAAAACTACTACCAACGAAGCGATGTTGGTTTGGGCTATATTTCTCCTCTAACAACTCTCGAAAGATCAGATGACGAAGCAGATCGTTGTTCTCATTCTTCCGATTCCTTCCTCTGGGACTCAGACTCCAGCATCAGCGACATGTTCAAAGCAACTCTATCCGTCAACATGGTTTTCGCCGACCAAAATACAGTCGATGTACAATCAATTGAACTCAAACAATAGGCTCAAAAGATGGACACCAGGTGGGAACCACCTACCGAAGACGAAGTCATCCAAGTCAATCTAGGAGATGAAGTATCCTTCAAACCAATCTTCATAAGCAAAAGTCTATCTGGCGATGAACGTCAATCTCTTATACAGCTTATAAAGGAATACATCGACGTCTTCGCATGGAGCTATAAAGACATGCCAGGCTTGGAACCCAAAGTCGCCATGCATCGCCTAAACATTTCATCTAAAGCTAAACCAGTGAAGCAGCAACAACGACCTCCGACCAGACGTCATGGAAGCCATCAAGAGTGAAGTCAAGAAGCTCATTGCCAGTAGATTCATTCGCGAGGAACAACACCCAGACTGGGTTGCCAACATCGTTCTAGTCATAAAAAAGAACGGAAAAGTTCGAGTCTATTTCGACTACCGTGATTTAAACTCTGCATGCCCGAAAGACGAGTTCCCCTACCGATCACTGACGTAATGATCGACAATACCTGTGGCTTCGAGCGAATGTCCTTCATGGATGGGTTCTCAGGCTACAACCAGATCAAGATGTTCTCCGACGACGAGAAGCACACATCTTTTCGAACACCGTTGGAGGTATACTACTATATGGTGATGCCCTTCGGATTGAAGAATACAGGGGCAACATACCAGCGAGCCACGAATATAATTTTTCATGATCATTTGCGCAAAACAGTGGAGTGCTATATAGACGATATTACAGTCAAAAGTCGTCTCCAGGGCAACCACCTCTAAGACTTGAGAACGGTGTTCGAACTAATGCGTGCACACCAACTCAAGATGAACCCAACCAAGTCTTTTCTGGGAGTCTCCAGCGGCAAGTTCCTTGGTTTCGTCATCACTTCAAAAGGTATACATCTGGACCCGGAGAAAGTAAAGGCTATTCTCGACATGCACCCTCCAAGAAACCTCAAAGAGCTGCACGGACTACAAGGAAGGCTAGCCTACATCAGACGATTTATTTTAAACCTCTCTGGAAGGTGTCAACCATTCACTCAGCTCATGAAGAAAGGCGTATCTTTCTTCTGGACTGAATAATGTCAACGCACATTCGACGACATCAAGGCGTATCTTACAAGCCCTCTAGTATTGGTTGCTCCAATAATGGAGAAGCCCTTCTTACTATATGTTCGTGCCATGGATCATTTCCTTGGCGCCCTGTTAGCTCAGAAGAACGAAGGCGGCCATGAACAGACAATCTACTACCTCAGCCGCATAATGGTGGGTGTCGAGCATATTTACACACCAATGGAGAAGGAATGCCATCCAGAAGACACGCCACTATGTGTCTGGGTAGACTATCCACATTATATCTAAAGTCAACACTCTCAGAATACTCATGAATAAACCGGGCTCTCTCAATTCCCATTTAGCAACATGGGCAATGTTGTTGACTCCGTACAATATGATCTTCGTTCCTCAGAAAGCAGTAAAAGGCCAAGCATTAGTTGATTTCCTAGCAGCTCATCCGGTGCCGGAATTGTCCAAACTCTACAACGAACTTCCTGACGAAGTGGTGGAGTCTAACACTATAACTGAAGAAATCCCCATTTGGCGAATGTTCTTCGATAGTGCATCAAGAACAGGGCCCAAAGGGAATATCGTGGCTGGAGTAGGTGTCGTGCTCGTATCACCTGACCATCTGGTTATACACCACGCATATTCTCTCGTGAAACCATGCACCAACAACGTGGTTGAATATAATGCCCTATTAATCGGCCTGCAACTGGCGAAGCAACAAGGAGTTGGCTATCTAGAGGCTTGCGGCGATTCCAAGCTAACAGTTAGTCAGGTCCGAAGGGATTATGAAGTTCATCACGAAGACCTCATCCCCTACCACAGAGCAACAATCGAGCTGTCGTCTACTTTCGCTAGATTCTTCATCAAGCACGTGCCTCGACTACAGAATATAAAAGCAGATGCTCTGGCCGATCTCACTGCTTCCTTGACCGTTCCTACCAATACTCAGCAGTCGATCACAGCGTCTGGTCGAGAACTATTTTGTGTGAAAAATCCTTTGCATATTCATCACAGTTACGCAGCAGAAACAAACATCGATGCTAAAGACTGGAGATTTCCCTTCATAAACTACGCTGTCTATGGAATCCTTCCCGAGGATCCGAAGGAAGCAGTATCCATCCAAAGGCGATCCTTCAGATTCTACTAGGACACAACTACCAAGATGCTGTACCTACGCTCTTATGACGGGCTACTGTTACGATGCTTATCAGACACAGAAGCCAAGCATGCACTCCGGAAGGCTCACGATAGAATTTGTGGTGCACATCAACCAGGCCCCAAATTACAAGATCGCCTCAAACACTACACCAAAAGAAGGATTTCCCAACACAATCTTTTTTAGAGTACTAACGGTTTTCTACCGTTACTAATTACTAACGGTAAAACATCGTTAGTATAAAAAACCCGTTGTATAAATATAAAAAACTAATACTTAATATAAATAACACATAATATTAAAATTGTAACCGGTTAAAACAGTTGGAAAAGTTAATAAAAAGTAAACAAATAAAAAAACCCATCCGTTGTATTTCCGTTGGCTTGAAATAAGTTTTATGGGGGAAACACTTTTCATTTCCCCCCCTCCAATTTTTTTCCCGAGTCTAAAAAGACTGGAGCATCTCCCTGCCCCACAAAAGTTTCTTCTTTCTTTTCGGCTGGAAGCTCCTCCCCTCCACACCGAGAATCTTCCCCCGCCCCACCCCAATGTGAAGAGCTCTCTTCTCTTCCATTCGGCTGGGCTGAAGCATTTCCCGGGCCGAAGCATTTCCCGGCTGGAGCATCCCCCCAAAGTGAAGAGTTCTCTTCTCTCTCACACACTCCCTCTCTCTCTCTCTCTCTCTCTCTCTCTCTCTCTCTGAAGGTAAACCTGCCTCTTTGAAATTAAAGCCCTAACATTTTTCTATTCTCCCCCATTTTTAGGGTAAATATAATTTTAGGGCAAAAATTTCAAAATATAGAACAAAATTTTGAAGGTATACTAACATAATCTAATTTAAAGTTGTTTGATGGTGATTTATGTGAATATTTTCATAGTTCTTGTAGTTCATTGATTCTTACGATTTTAATAATTTTCAATTGTGAGAAAGAGTAGTTAACTACTTGTGAGTAGTTGTGACTGCAGAGTATTACTTCTTAAGGCATAAAACTTAATTCTCACACTTGTCATTTATGCTTAATGTTATACATGCTGATTATGCAATTTCGAGGTCTCATTGTTAAAGTTTGGTATAATTTTAAATAATTTGTATTTTTTATTATCATCTTTAACTACTTGTAATAGCGTATGGACACTCCAATATGTGTCTAACACGGACACGACAAAATATGGTATAAGAATATGCAATTTCTGGGGTTTCACATTAGGTTTTGGGAGTTCAAAATAACATGAAAATTGTTAAAACTATATTAGGATATAAATTATAGAAGGTTAAAGTTGAAACATGACTGAATAAGTTATTTATGAATATATTTATGTTTGTTTTGGTGAGTAGTTGCATGTTTGTAGAGTGAAATTATAACACGACAATTGCTTTATGCGGATAAAATACTTTACGATACTACATAGACATATGCTATGCTATATGGATAATGTAGTTGCATATTTGTGAGTCATATGCTATGATATGTTGAAGAGTGAGTGAAAACAAATTTATGGTGCACAATTGAAAGGATCATACAATGTCTAATACGTGTTAATGAGGATCACGAATTTGTGGTGCACAATTGAAAACAAATTATTTGACCTTTTATACTGTAGAATTCATATTATATAAATTATAATTTCTTCACTTGAATAATGTAGTAGGAAACTCGTCCAAGTACATGTATTTATTTATTATAGTTTGTGATAATACTAGTTTTTACCATTATAAATTTTGCTTTTCCTGATAACCCCACCCCCTGCTAACAACTTAAAACTCTACGATGGATCTGGATTCTCTTACATAATTCCTGAGGAGCAATATGGTCGAACTCTACTATTTGTTTTAAAAATTAAGGTTTTTCTTAGTAATGGCAGTATAAAGCTCGTCTTAGCCACAACTTAAACTCCAGGTCAGTAGATGATCTGAGTTTTCTCTTAGTTAACACATCCCTTAGTTAAACTTAAGCTGCATATGCATCTCTGTTATCCTTCAAACCAAATCCTTTTCAAATTCATTGATCCTTTATATAATTGTTAGTAGAAAGCAGATGATCTGGGTCATCTCTTAGATAACTCCACACGCTAGTAAGAACTTAACTAGAATATGCATGGCTCCAGTCCTTAGCATAATCCTTAATTCATCTGTCAGAAGAAGTGTCTTTACTGATAACTGAATTGTATCCATGCTTGTTAAAATAAATTCTTTATGCGAACAGAATGTCTGCTGTTACAAATTTTACGATACTTTCAATGGCAAATAATTATCTACTGGATTTCATGATCTAATTTATCTTAATCTTGCTTGTTTATTAGGTTCACATTTGAAAAAGGGATAAAGGTTATTGCTACTATGTCAAGACGTTCAAGAGAGTGGCTTAAAAATCCTTACAGAAATAATGTCGAATACATAGAAGGTGTTCGATACTTCTTGAACTTTGTGAAAAACTACTCACCACCCGGGATCAGCACATGCCCTTGTGTGAAGTGTAAAAATTCTAAACGATTTCTTTTTGAGACAGTTGAGAAACACTTGGTCATGTTTGGTATGGAACCGACGTATGAAGAGTGGTGCTTTCACGGAGAGAGGAATGACATGAACATAGTGGTGGATCCTACACCACATGTTATTGAAGAGGTTCAGACCCAAGGTAAAATCCAAGAAGAACATGGCGGTGATGCAGGGGGTGAGCTCGGGGACTATGTTGATGATGCTTATGGAGTACATGATATGACACAAGTTCGTGGTGAGACGTATGTAGCTTCTAGTAGTTCATTTGTCCCCGATCTTGATCATGGTAATAAGGACCATGAATACAAGAGAAAAGCAAATGAGAAACTATATCCTTCGTGTGAAGATGGGCTTACAACTTTATGTGCAATTATAGAGCTTCATAACTTAAAAAAGGAGTTCAATTGGTCAGAAAATAGTGTTACTGAGTTGTTAAAGCGATTGAGACGGTGGCTTCCAAAGGGAAATATATTACCTGACAAGTATCCCATCATGAAACAAATGCCGAAAGATTTGGGAATGAAGGCCAAGTGCGTCCATGCATGTGAAAATGATTGCATGTTATATTGGAAGGAATATACGGATGTGGTAGAATGCCCTCGTTGTCAGACTCCCAGGTTTAAAGTTAAGGAGACAAAGTGTAGAAAAGTAGAAAAAGTCACAAAACAACCAAGAAAAGTTTTGAGACAATTTCCTCTAATTCCAAGATTAGCTAGATTGTACACTATACCATGGATAGCACGCCAGATGCAATGGCACAAGGAAAAAAAATCTTCTTGGCAATCCATGCGTCATCCTATCGATTCGGCTGAATGGAGATTGCTTAAAAGTAAGTGGCCAAAGTTTGCTAGAGAGGGGTGTAGCATTTGGCTTGGTATTGCTACCGATGGATTCAATCCACATGGAGTGTTATCTAGTGGTTACAGCTGTTGGCCCGTATACATGATTCCTTATAATCTCTCTCCCTCGTTATGCATGAAATCACAATTCCAGATGATGCGTTTATTAATTTCTGGGCCGAAAGCACCGAGTTAGGACATTGATGTATACTTAGAACCTCTTGTAGATGAGTTGAAGCAACTTTGGATAGAAGGAGTGCCAGCATTTGATATGGAAAAATGAGAACTTTTCACTTAATAGCAATGTTATTGTGGAGAATCCATGATTTTTCGGCATTTGGTAACTTATCTGGTTGTGTAACACATGGTTACAAAGCCTGTCCTGTTTGTGCTATTGAGACAGAGTCAGAGCGTATTGGTAATAAGAATGTTTACACAGAGTATAGGAGATTTCTGAAGGATGATCAACCGTATAGGAATGTGAAACACGATTGGTATAAAGATGTAGAGCACAAGGAACCTCCAACACGATTGACAGGACCAGCCCTTTTAGAGAGGCTTGATCGTTATCAAGTATGTACCTGGTAAATTAGTCAAAGCTACTTGTAAGAAGCGAATGGCAGTTGAGGTGGATGGTAGTGAAGATTGCACTTTAAATGAGGATAACAACGAAGGAAGACCAGCATGGTATTAAAAGTCAATTCTTTTTTATTTAAAGTACTGGAGTAGTCATAAAGTACGACATACTATTGATGTGATGCACACTGAGAAGAATGTGGCTGAACATCTTATTAATTTGATGTTTGATAGGGGAAAACAATCCTCTAAGTATGCACTTGATAAGGCTCAGAAGATGCAATTTTGTCAAGTATTAAAAGACGTAAAGCTTCCTTCATGCCTTGCAACTAATTTGCGCAACCATGTAACTATTCAACCACCCAGTTTATATATTAAGAAGTAATATGACTATCATGTCATTATCCAATATTTGCTTCCATTTATGGTTCAACATGCATATCCAAAGATTTGTGAGTTGAAACGAGCTATTTTGCATGTAAGCTTGTACTTCAACATATTGTACTCAAAGTTTTTAGTTCGAGAGCATGTCCAAGCTGCCAAAGATATGATTGCCGAGGCATTATGTGTTTTGACACATTATTTTACATCGCACTTCTTCGATATAAGTATCCACCTAATGGTACATCTAGCTGACCAAGCTCTATTTTGCGGACCTATAGGATATATATGGATGTATCCATTTGAAAGGTGATATATTCATCTTATAAATTATTGTTTCTTTGCTAATTTATTATCACTATAATATTTTTAACGAGTGTGTGTTTCATGTTGATATAAGGTCAATGAAGGAGTGCAAAAACATACCAAGCAACAAACGTTATGTGGAAGGGTCAATTTCTGAGGCATATCTTGTTTCAGAATCTGTTAGATATGCAATGGAATATATGCCAAATCCTCGTGATGGTAACCATAGTTCTAGTCAAGCACTCTTTTTAGATAAAAATGGTGATGATATATACGAGCGCTCCATTCTTGAGGGTAAAATTATCAAGTTATCTAGTGTACAACGCATACAAATTCGGAGATGGATACTCTTTAGGATAAATATACATGAACGAGATGAATATTACAGGTGTGATATTTTTTCATATTTTAAAACTACATATGTGTATTTCTTTTTTCTGTTTATATAATAAGACTTTTGAATTTGTAGTATGTATCGCTCATTCTTGGAAGATGGTCCTCGTGGTAAAAGAAGAGTTACTACAAAAATAGAAGTGGTAGTACAATCTGAATTTATTGATTAGTTACACAAAAAGGTGTGTAACATTTAATTCTAAAAGCATAGTTTAGTTATACTTTGTGGTCTTGATTAATGTATTTAAGTGGCTTGTATTAACAGCTGTTGGAAGAAAAATGCATGGACTCATTATTGTAGTGGTACGTTAGTGGGCCAAAGTGGGAAGCCAAAACTCATATGAAGTATAGGGTGAATGGTTATGTATTCTCTCTCCAACACTATGACGATACTTTTTCGACACCAGACAGCGGTGTTTGTATGGATGCAATCACTACATTTGTCGCAAGTGCAAAAGATATGAACCCTATGGATGATAACATTACTTGGTATGGTATTATCAAAAAGATTATAGAGTTTGATTATTATGAATTTCAACATGTAGTATTCTATTGTGACTGGGTGAATATCGGAGACAAGACCAATGGTTGTAAGATCTGTCCGGACTCCAACTTGTTGATGGTGAACTTAAAGAGGCTCAAGAGTGCAGAAGAGGATTATGATGAGCCGGCCATTCTTTCAACCGAAGCGAGTCAAGTTTTTTATATTAAAGATGCGCAAAATCCCGATTAGTCTATTGTTCGACGTTCTCCAAAGCGTATGACAGATGGTATTGATGATTGTGCCATACCAACAAGCTTCTAATCCATTATGAAAGAACAACCTAACTTGGCACCATTATTAAAATGTATTGAGCCTAAATAAACCTAATATTTTGAAAATAATGGTATTGATTATCATTCTGGAAAAACATGACAAAGATAATAGGAAGGGTGATTTGGTTATGTGCAAATTAATGTATTAATAGTTGCTGAATTGACATGTCAGCTGCTATATTTGAATCTTAGTCGATGTGGATTATCTGATGATGGTTGTAAGAAGTTTGCTATCAGTTTAAACTGTAATTTTGTTTCCATATACATTGCAATCACTAACCACATACACATCTGGTTCTTTTACGATTCTACTGTTATATTCTTGTGCATGGGTTATGCTTCATAGTTGAGCTTCAATGAGCGTAATGCATCTTGCCTATTGTTATGTACTAGTTGCATGCTCAATGGATAAGTTCCTTTCCTTTCATAGATTTCAAGAACACAAGTGTAGATAATTTTTCTCTCTTCAAATTGACGTGTAGTATACTAATTTTATGTGATAATTCAATGAGCATATTTTTTTCTCTCTTCAATGGAAAGCTGCAGACCTAAGAAAAGCTATAAAAGAAGGACAAAAGCGAGAACCAGGGCTTCCTGGTGGTGAGAAAGATCTGTCAATTCCTTCAAGTCCTCCAACCAGTTCTAATGTATGCTTCTTAACTCATTCGTAATCAATACTGAGAATAGAATATTATATTTCCTATTCCTGGAATGAACCTTGCATTCTTTGGGAACCAACTGTGTTCGTTTGTTTGTTTGTTTTTTCAGCCATGTGGTCGTCAGGTTTTAATAAAACATTCTGTTTTAGAATTTAAATAATCAGTATCCTGTATATCAGTCAGTTTTAACAAGGAAGTGTATCAGTCAGTTTTAACATGATGTATTTGCCCAACATTCAAACCAAGCATGTTGTACTTGTTAGGGTTATATACTAAAAGCATCACTTTTGTAGTAACCTTATTTCCTTAAATTTTGAATGAGAATCATATGGGCAAATGTTTGCATATTGTATTTGTTGCAAGTGTTAATGCAAATGTCTGTTATTCTATATTGTAGATAATATGGCGTGTGGTGTCACACAGAAGATCATATTATCAGTTTCCTATGGAGTATATAAATAGTTCACAACCTAGATGGACTTGGACAATCTATTGGAAAGGTTGTAGTGTAATCTGGTATTAGTCTATCTTGACTATAGGTTTACATTAGTACACTTTGTGTGTATTGAACAGGACCACTTGAGGTTGTTCTCTTTGTACTGACTACATAATAGAACAAACACCTCTGTTATTATGGATGCTTGTACTCTTAATCCGGATATAATAACGGACATGTATATGCAATATGCATTATTTTGACTCATAAAAGAGTGAGATTCATTATGGATCAACAATCTCTATGAATTGGGTAATAACATTGTATGTATGATGGACTGTTGATTATAAATGGAATCCATGTCCCGATACATCGGGTTGATGATGTCCTCTTAAGGAGCTCATAAGGATTGTCATGTAAACCCTGCAGGTGGATTATATCCGACATGACAAATAAAGTTGAGCGGTACTACTTAAGGATAAAAGATGTCTAATCAATATAGTTGTCAGTAACTTAATTTGATCGACGGACATACGATATCTTAACATGGGAAGCCAAACGAGCATATAATAAAAGGAGCCCACAAAACATAATTTGGGATTAGGGAGGTAGTGCAACAATAGCTCATTAGTGGACCGAGCTATTGTTAATGGGCCTGGATTGTGTGTTCGGGCTAAACACGGGATATCCAGATCCGTTAGGAGGCCGAACCCTAATTTCTCCTCATGGTCCCTGCTGTAGCCTATATATATCCTCTATTCTCTGGCCGCCAGATTACCGATTAGAAATCTGAAATTTTCTCTAAATTTGTGATTCACGTAAGGAGAGAAAGAGAGGGCTGCCAAGGAGAAGAAAATGTTGGAAGATCGTCGCCCACACGACGTCCAACTCGAGGAAGGAATACGTGCAGAAGATCTTGGGGTCGTCCGCTTGAGATTGCCAGGAATTACTTGTCTCCTTTCCGCCGCAGGTATAATTCGTGAACCCTAGTTTTCGCCTATGAAGGGTTAGAACACGTATTTGATCTGTTTAACTTTCTATCGATCAATACGCATACCAAAAGAAGGGTCCTGGGAATCCCCAGTTCCATCAGTACTGTCTAGCGGATATAGCTCAGTCTTCTTTTATACTATGTACTGTCCTAACATTAGGAAGTCTTTGTTCTGTGGATGTCTGCATATAGGTTCATACTTCTTGTCCAGATATCATGGTCAGTCGAAGCCTTTGGTTTAGAACATATATGTTTCCCTGCATAGCCTACATGTGAAGCCCCTGTGCATACATCCTTAATGAAGTGTTAGTTCTTGAAATTTCCTTAGTGTTCTGATCCAGCATCTGGTAGTATGGGCATCATGCTTTGTCCTGCTTGAGGTGTTTTACCTACCCTTAGCCAGGTACCTGAACCAGTGTTCAGCTTACTGATACACTCCTGTATCAGATATTGCATGCCTCTAATGTCCAAACTTGCTATCCAGTCAAATCATAATCATAGAAACACCATGTATTATCCATAGTAGCACTTACAAAGAATTTATTAGTAGCATGGACTGTGACAGCTTGCACCAGGTTGAATAGTCAAAACTTCGTGAATCATGCAAGCAATTTATAGAATAGTACAAGAAAACTAATGAAATCTGATAATAATTTGTCTTAACTGTATAAATTTGAATGTAATATATTACACAATAATGTTCCTTTTTGGTAAGTTGTGCCCAAGACTTAGCTGGAAAATAAGCCAAGCTTAAGTAAAACCTGCTTGTTCATGTTTGGCTTGGATAAGTTTGATTCTACACTTCACCCTTCAAATTATATGTAATATTGAGGACTGAATCTACGAAATGCACAAAGGCATGTCTACATATATTTGATATGCTGCTGAGTAGAGTACTCATCAATTAGTAAGCCAAGATCAGCCTCATCGTGCCTATTGAGGTTGCATGATCGTACTAACTTGCACACAACGAAACTTGTGTCATGCTCGACTACATTAGAAAAGAAGTTACATTCTGTATGTCATACATATAAATAACAGCTAACTATACTGACTATATATATCCATCTTCTCTGTTGCTTTATTATAAATGGGTGCCTTAAATGTCCAGGTTTATTTTTGCCTTTATAGTCCTTGCTAGTTTAAAGGCAGTCGTTCAGGCACCCCTGATGCCTAATTGAAGGCTGCAATGGCCAGATTAGGCAGAGCCAGCTTCCAACTAACTTGGTTTTTCTTTAAAATAATATATTATGGTAGTGGCTATTTTTCCTTGGCTGCAATTATCAGCAAGGTTGCTACTACAAAACTTTAAGCACTCAGTAACAACAATTTGACTCCAATATTGGAAGCCTGTGTCAGTGTCTAGTGTGCAACAAAACCACCTCCAAAGTCCAGCATAGGCTATTTGGAGTATACTAGTGAATAGCTACAAGTATTCTATAATACATAGATGGCCAAAAAATGCTAAACATATTGAAACTTAGTTGGGCGTGGGTTGGGTTAAATGCCTAAGAATTCATTGTTCTTGGCTTTCACATGATCAACAAGGCTGATGCTAAAAAAATTTTAAGCACCTGAACCAGTGTTCAGCTTACAAGATGAAGTGTATCAGTCAGTTTTTAACAAACTGGAGTGTAATCTAATCTTCTTTTCAGTTTTCCTTGCTTTTTTCCTTTCAAATTTGTTGAGTCTTTTTAGAGGCTTCTGGTAAGTCATTGCAAGTTTTATTTCTTCACATATTGCTCATCTTGGATTTGCAAAATAAAAATTGATTCATATTTACTGTGTTTTTTTTGATGAATTTTATTTCAAGACAGTACTGTCAAGGAAAGAGTTGTTGTGCTCTTTGCAGGAATCATAAGTCAATTATTTGCATTTTCCTTATAATTGATCTGTTGGAATATTAATTTATTGTCAAATTGGTGGTATGATTGTAACCACCTTTGGTAACTTTATTTTTTGAATTTTTTAAATAAAATATCAGCTGAACTGTCTCACGAAGCATTTGATTGTTTCGAGCGGTTTCCTGAAGTCACAAATATCTCATAATTGAGGTTAGAGGTTCAATTTCGAATACAATTTCATTTTTTTTGTTCCTCTATTGTTATATCTTGCATCTCTTGATGTGTTATGCAATTGTATTACATAATGTCATCCAATCCTAGTGCTAGTGCATCAGTAGGTACAAAAAATGCACAAGAGTCGGATGCTCCACCCCCACCAAATGGAAAAAATACTCAATTATTGTTGATTTAGAGGGTGTTAAGGGTAGAGATGCATCCAAATGGACTTCTCATTGTGGTGTCCTAATTCGTGCTCAAATCCCAATTGGGTATGAAGATTGGAGGCAAGTAGATGACTTCTATAAGGATAATCTATGGAATGAGCTCCTGGTATTTTTACACATTCAACTTTGCTTATATACATTTGGACTTGCTTTTATGTTTTTGACTCTGATTAATTGTTTGTTTCTATTTTGTTTTGTTGTTGTGACAGAAAGAGTTTCAGATGAACGTGGGCCCCAAGGTAGCTCGAACAATATTGAAAAATAAATTTTTGCAGTATTTTAGAACAGTAAAGTCCACCATGCGTGCAAAATATCTTAAAATTAATGGACAACCTATACCCAAACGTATTGCCCTTGATAATCGTCCCGATGATATTGATAAAATATAGTGGGAGAAGTTTGTAGACATTGAGTATAGTAATAAAAAGAAGGAGCAATGCAAGATGAATGCTGAAAATAGGGCCAAAAATCCTATTAGTCACACTTTGGGATGAAAATCTTATAGTAGAGTGTATGAAGAAATGGTATGTAGCTTGTTTTTCACAATTAATAATTAGGTATTTAGTACATTATATGTCATTGATCATGCAACAGAAAAGCTTTCGCGGGTAGAGGCTTGGAAAAGGGCACACACGAAAAGAAAAACTGGGGAGGTGCTTCCATATGCAGCGGAAAAATATGTAAGTACTGTAATACGGATATTTTGGTAATTTCAAGTCATTGGATCAGTATTGATGGCAGGTTATACTAATCAGAAATGAGAACACAGTCTATACTAGCATTAATCATATATTTGTTGGTCTTTCTTTTATCGCTTGCTTGTTAGGTATCATATGCCATGCTCCTTTGCATAGATAACTATGTTATGTTAAAAATAATGGTTGGAACAGAATGAAGTTTGCTTTTGTACCTTTCCTTCTTCAGGTTCAACCTACATATTTTATTTCATCAATCTACCATTCTTAGTGTGATTTTTTCACATACTTTTCAGGTTCAAGCCTAGTAATTAATTTACTTTTCAGGTTCAAGCCTAGTAATTAATATACAGGTAGAGGATTGGTATATATATATAAGAGCAAAGTCAGACTTTGCATTTGTATTCAGTCTTTGATTTGCGTTATAAAGAAAGTAGAGGATTGAGTTCCTGTGATTGCATTCAGTAGAAAGTAGAGGATTGAGTTCTTGTGATTAGCGTTATAAAGAAAGAGACTTTGCATTTGTATCCAGTATTTGCATCTGCATTTGCATTCAGTCTTTTAAGTTATGCTCACATCCGTGAGTACGTGCGTAACGGGTGTTTTTCATAGCTAATAATGTAAGTTATACAATACTGAAAGAAGAAAAAGAGAAATCCTAAACTTATTTTATAGTCTGGTTATGGATCTTGTTGGAGTAGTTATACAATTTTTTTGGCAGAATATACAAAATACAAATGTATTGGCCTTCCAAAACATTAGTGTTGGTGTTGGCCGGAATCACTTCCGTTATAGGTGTATATTATTTACAAATTATCTTGTTAGCAACATGCCAAGAAGTACATTTATGTTGCAAAAGTAAGACTAGGTAAAAGTGATCCTTCAAATAATGCCCCTTAACAAAATGCATTGACTTGAATTCTTCCCCACCGGTTTTTGGTGCTTTTTGGTTGACTATAATTGAAAATCTTCAGATTTTTTTTGAATATCTTCTTATCATCGCAAGGACTCAAACTCAAATCATATGTTTGTTCTATTAAAAGCAAAGTTCATAAATCCGGTACATGAGGCAATCTACGGCCTCTAAGGCCATCGGAATTTATTTTCAAAAATTTCAGTCCGGCCATTCATGTTGTCGGGTTTACATCATGTCAAATTTATCTTGTCATGTTCACTCATACCCCAAAACTTTAATCTTACTCGATTGAGTTCCTGTGATTGCATTCAGTAGAAAGTAGAGGATTGAGTTCCTGTGATTTACGTTATAAAGAAAGTCAGACTTTGCATTTGCATTTAGTCTTTTATTGCATTCAGTCTTTGCATCTGCATTTGCATTCAGTCTTTTAAGTTATGCTCTGATAGTTGTTTAGCTTGTATTATATAATTTGGAAGCTACTGATACTTCTAATTCTCTGGCAAATGCTCTGATAGTTCTAAAACTTCTAATGCTCTGATAGTTATTTAACTTGAAAGAAGCGACTGATACTTCTAAATACCCTAGTTTTTTTAACTTCTGATACTTCTAATACTTTGAGAAAGCTACTGTTAACTGAAATTGTCAAAGATATATTATTTAGCTTGTATTATAATTTGGACTAAATGTTACTTTGTTATCATGGAAATGCAGGCTCAAATTGAAGCAGCAGAAGAAAGACAAAAATTACAAGCAAGTCTTAATGGTAGCGATGGTATCAAAAGCTTAGAAGACTTTGAAAGTGATCCTATTGCTGAAGTTTTTGGATCTGAGAAAAAGAAGAGTTATTGTCGTGCAATCAGCTCTACCTCCTCTGCAAAGCAAATGAAAATGATACAAGCTACGAAAGCAATAGCCAGTCAAAGAGACGTTGAAGACCTTCGTACATGGAAAATGGGATTATAAAACCAAATGAATGACGCTATGGCCAAGATTAATTCAATGGCTTCTGCATTTCTGAATATGCAACAAAATATGAATGTGCAACCAAATCAATTCGGAGGTAATGTGACACCAAGGACTGAAGTTGCCTCCAACACAGAGAAGACTCCAATTGGTCCTAATACCCATGATGACAATGTCGCTAGCCCTGTCGTCCCAACCAACAATGTTGGATCGTCTTCTAAAGGAAAAAAAATGTGATCTTACTTTCATAAAATTTGAAGGAGGAGGTAGCGAAGGGATATCTTGCAATACGTGCCATTTGTCATCATAGTAAGGTGTTACAAGATGTAGAGGATGTTGTTTGGGTGACAGAGGTAATAGATCCGGACGCACTAATTTTTGATGGTCCACAGAATGGCAATTACAAACTGTGATATAGCTGACGGCGGCTTTGTGATTTGGCCAAAGTATCGAGTGCGATATATTTAATTTCTTTTTTTACTTTGACAGTTGTTGTAACAACTCTATTGAACTTTATGTTATTTAGAATATGGTTGGTAATTTGGGATGTTTACTTACAGATTACGGCATTATAATTTGATGATCTATAATATGGTTGAATATGGTTGGTAATTTGGAATGTTTACTTACAGGTTATGACATTATTTATAATATGGTTGAACTATATTGAAATGTTTACTTATTTGATGATCTATAATATGGTTGGTAATCTGGAAATTCAATTATAGGTTATGGCATTATAATTTATTTTAATTGTAATGGAATCTATTTTTCTAATAGTTTTCATTATTATTCCAACGCTTATAGTTGTTACTAGATTTATTTTTCCAACAGTTTGCTACCGTTAGGGAAGCGACTTTCCCAACGGGTTTTCACCGTTAGAATTTTTAGTTTCCCAACAGCTACATACCGTTAGGAAATTTAACGTTCCAACGATTTTTTACCGTTAGTAAACGAAAGTTAATAACGGTTTTTTACCGTTAGTAAATAAAATTTACCAACGGTTTTTCACCGTTAGTAAAAATTCCCAACACCCTACTTCTAACGGTAAAAAACCGTTAGCAATAACTTTTCTAACACTTATAGTCCTTGGAAAATGACTGTTTTGGTGTTGTGTTAAACGAATGGGTTATTACTGGCCCACAATGATAGCGGATGTTGTTGAATATGCAAAGAAGTGTAGATCTTGCCAGTTCTACGATGATTTCATTCATCAACCTTCGGAGTTTCTACACCCGACGGCAGCATCTTGGTCGTTCGAAGCCTGGAGCATGGACGTCATAGGACCAATCAGCCCGCCATCCTCCAAAGGACATCGGTTCATCCTAGCTATAATTGATTACTTCTCCAAATGGGCGGAAGCTATACCGCTCACCGAAGTAAAGACATCAAACGTTATCAGCTTCATCAAACATCACGTCATCTACCGCTTCGGCCTACCTTGTAGGATCATCCATGATAATGGTCCACAGTTTGCAAGCCATGCATTCTATCGGTTTTGCGATAAGAATCGAATCCAGAACGTAGCCTCTACTGCCTACAATCCAGCAGCTAACGAGCTAGAAGAAGCCTTCAACAAAACCATCATAAAACTTCTTAAGAAGTTCGTGTCTTCAAACAAGCGCGATTGGAACGAGAAGCTCGGTGAATGTCTATGGGCCTATCGTACAACGGTCCGAACTCCAACAGGCAGTCCGTCATTCTCTCTGGTTTATGGGAGCGAAGCTGTTCTTTCCCTAGAAAACCAGATTCCTTCCCTTCGGGCAGCTTTAGCCAGCGAGCTGACTACTGAAGAAAGCTACCGTCTGTGACTCCAAGAGCTCGAAGCTCTAGACGAAAAACAATTATTTGCTCAACAGCGTATTGAGCTATGCCAAGCTCGCCTTTTCAGAGCTTTCAACAAAAAGGTAAAGGAAAGGATCTTCCAAGTCGGCGATATGGTCCTAGCAGTGAGAAGACCGATGGTTATGACACAAAACAAAAGGGAAATTCTAGCCTAGATGGGAAGGCCCCTTCGTCATAGAATCGGTGTATTCTAACGGTGCGTACCGGCTGACCAAGCCTGATGGTGACTTGCTCATGATGCCTATCAACGACAAGTTCCTGAAGAAATATTATGTGTAACCTCTTTACATAATGTTCACATATATCCAGTCATGTAAATATACAGCGCAATGTTTATATGATTCAAAAAAAATAAACTATCTAACTATTAACCATATTTCAAGAGTCTTGAATACGCCCTGGATAATAGGTCCTCTAAATATTTCCCCAGTGGAATCATTTCCGTTTTTGATCCCGTCCAAACTCGGTTTGACGAAAACAAATCACGTCCCTATTACCTATGAGCTATTTTTCGATAATTATTCCCCAGCGAAATGATCAAATCTTTTGCCACGTCCGTATAACCCCTGAGCAAAGCATTCATCAAAGATAGTCATGTCCATACTACATGTGAACTATCCACTCCTCCCTAATGCTATATATCTTTCCACGTCCATATTACCTCTGGTCAGATATAGAACATTCTCTGCTATTACGTCCATATTACCTCTACTAGCAGCTTCATTCAACTTATTATCTATGTTCAAATCATTCAAATATAAAACATATAATAGGTCCACATCAAAATTCTCCAGCGGAACACCCATCAAAAATGTCCTTGCTACGTCCACATTACCTCCAGCATCGATATTTCGTAAAACCACATTCACTTCCGAAAAGATTATTTGTTCAGTACTTAAACGTCTATTGAAAGACGAAAAAAGGTACAAGAGCCGTGACGAAAAAAAAAGAGGAGTTACAAAAATCTACTAGATACACATGCGGTTTATGCTATCCCTCAGAGTAACAATCTCGGCTTCAGATTTCACAGTTGCTCGGCGCCGTGCCTCTTCTTAGCGAGCGACTTTATCTTCAAAGATGATCAAACTCTGATGCTCCCCCTCCAACCTCGCCAGCTGCTCTTCTAAACGAGCAGAAGTGTTGGCTGTCATGGCAGCCTGGGACAGATAATCCTCTTGTTCAGATGATGTCGCGCTTAAGTCAGCTTCCAACTGGGCGATCTCGTTCCTGATCTGGGCAATGTGATTGTGCTTCTCAGTGATCTGCATAGCCAGCCTGTTCTTTAAGGCAGCACGTGCCTAACTTGCAGCATTGAACTGGCTGTATTGATCAGCCAGCTCGCCAATTTCCTGAACAAGGGTGTGCCTCATTTCTTGAAAGGTAGCCATCTCCTCCGCAAGAGACGTCATCAAAGCCTCATCCTTTGCGTAGAACAGCGACGTCGGGCTCCGCTGTTTGGCATCCCGGAACTTAGCCACCTGACCCTCCAGGTCGTTCAAAACTTTTCTCAGAACATTGGCCCACTCTTCATAGCCGGCCTTGCTCTCGAGGGCAAAAAACGCTCATGATTATCATGTGTCACGTCCATATTACCTCTAATACCGATAGTCTTTCGACTCGACACCTATACCCAATCCGGGATAAAAGACACGGTGTCAAGATCACGAAACCTATCGTGACCATGCTGCCTCTGTTGGGTTTTATTTCAAATCTATTACCCGTACCACCGGTGTGTCAAGGGGTAATAGATCTATGAAAGTATCATTCTAATCTATTTGCTTGCATTTTCGGATGCACAAAGGGGTAATAGGTCCAAACAAAAAAGAAAGAGGGGGGGTCCCCCAGCGGGATATCCTTCACACAAATGCAGTATTTGGCTCTCTAGTACAAGCACCACAGATACCACAAGCAAAGGATGGAGCGAATGTACTCTGCTTATTCAGTTATATTCACAGGACTACATCTCATGAGCAAAACAGAAGGTTCTTCATCTCTTTATCTGGATAAAAAGTAAAAGGTTACATTGATGTCCAAAAGTAGGGAGAATATGCTACTCATCAGTAGCGCATAGCTTGAGCAGTTTGGCAACACCACGCTCTCGTCGAAAAGTGATTTTGTGGCCCGCGAAGGAGGTCATGTTTTACTGCTGAGTAAGCAAACAAGACTGTTGAACCTTCGAGAAGATACACGGAGGAGGGCAATTATAGTATGCTGAAACATCTACAAATGATGTTCTCCTCTCCTCCATATGGCGGACGTCGTGGGCCTATTTCTTCAAGAGGCCATACCTTTAAAATAACATCCCTAGTGTTGTTGTTGCTTACTTGAAGAACCGTGAAAGCAGAACTTTCACGGTAATGCCCGGCTATCGTCCGATACTTCGTTGTATAAAGGTTCTTCCTACCATCTGAGGAAAATTCTTCCAAAACACGAAGAGTCCTGAGCTCTCTGATGTGGGTGTCAGGTGTCGCATCTTCACTATGCCCAAAATTGTCAATACCAGTCCTGGAGAAATTTGCCAGCTAGATCCCTACAGAATATAAAAAGGGGGCAGAAAGACAGTCAGAGTCAGAAAAAAATTGCAGGAAAAACTAAGTCCTGAAGAGCTTCTATGCGCCCAAAAGGCTATGTGCCCAAAGGGATATGCGCCTAATACAAAGACATGTGGGCACATAAGACACAGACAGTTAGTGGGCGCATAACGTGCCCCATCTTAAAGGACGCATAACATGGCAACACGCGGGTGCATAATGTACCACATTGTTGGCGCATGACTTCTGTGAGCGTATAGTAATGCCCACAGAAGTGTGTTGCCCTAGGAGCAAGCGCCTAAGCAGAAGAGAAGTTCGAGCGTCACAAATTAACGCTCGAGACTTTGTTTTTTGAAGCATGCTCTCACCTAAAATTGGGTCCTGGACTGCCAAAAACTCTGTCGCGGGAGGAGAGCCACCGACGCAGCCCCCTCTCCCTTCGCGGATCTCTTGGCGGCCTTGGGAGACATGATTCACAAAGAAAGAAGACGAAGAGTTTTCTAAAAAATTTAAAGAGAAAGGAATAATGAATTTTCTCTCTCCCCAGGGTTTATTTATAGGCATGGATCACTACTTATGCGCCCATATACTCTATGCGCCCATTGAGTGTATGCGACCACTGCAGCCTATGCGCCCACGTGAAGGACCAACTCTCTGCATATTATGCGACTGTCTCTTGCTGATGTGGACAACGTATAAATGATGGACCATTTCAAATTCTGTTCCAGTGAATCTGCCAGTCCGAATTTCGAGGAAAATCTCAACAGTCGTATCTTCCTGATAGGCTGGCCAAATACTATGCGCCCAAAGGAGAGGGCCGTGCTATGCGCCCATTGCCTCGCAAGAATACGATCCATGCTTCTTTCAAAGTATTTTGAACTTGTTCAAAGTATCAAAAACTTTGAAGGGGGTCCTATAGAAGTAAGAAAAAATTTCAGCAAATATAGCTCCATGCGCCCAGGTCAAGAGCAGCTCCATGCGTCCAGTCAGTGCGATTCTATGCGCCCACTGGATGAAGCTCCATGCGCCCAGTCAGAGTAACTGCGTGCGCCCAGTCAAGTATAGCTCCAGGCGCCCAAGACTAGCTCCTCCAAAAGGAGGGCGCATAGCCTGAGACATGGCTATGCGCCCAAGCCTGACTCAGTCAAAGCACGATTAAAACGTGTACCGAAGCGCATGGCGATGTCAGTCTCCATGAGCAGTCGTGCACCGAAGCATACGGCCACGTCAACACCATGACCAACCCACAATCTCGCAGTCTATATGCGCCTATATTCTATGCGCCCACATAAGAACCAGCGTGTTCCCTCACATGGGCGCCTAACACTATTCCAGCTCAAGAACGACTATAAAAGGGGGCTTCTTTCCTCTTCAAACACAGAGGAAGGAGAGCATTTTCAAGAGCCAAATTGCTGCACTTCTTGCCAGTGAGCCGAGAGTTAGCAATTTTTTTAGGTTTTCTTCCACTTTTGTAATCGAAGTGTCAACGGAGTAAAGGAGCAACTGCCGCTCGATCTCCATCATCCCATTCCCCAGAATTCTTTTTCGTACTCGGGGATCCTCAGCACAGGATCTCTCAGGCATACTCGATTTGTGGTGCCTTAAGCCAATAAAAGAAAAGACATCATTTTCTTCTTCTTATTTTTTGTGTGTCCACATCGATAAGATTGCTTTTATGTTCCATCTTTTCAATGATTTGACTAAATTCTTTCCAGTGGACCCCTCGAGTAATTATTCTAATTTCTTTTTTGGTAATTGTTGGAAATGCCTTATGGATTAGTCCAAAGAAAAGTTTGAAAAAGTATATTTATCCATGTATTACGGAATCAGGAGTTTGCATCCAGAGAAATACTGGCGAGGCATGACTTAAGATAACGGCATCATGGTTAAATATGTTTTTCGAATTCTACTTGGACCACTTCTTATGCATTTTGACAGACATCTTCTCCTTTATTTTGCAAAAAAGTTAGTTTAGAAATAATTTGTGGATTTAGCCAAGATAAGTTCAGGAACCTATATTATCTGGCATGGCAGCTGTGCACTGCAGCCATCTGTCGTATTATGGAACAAGGAAGTTAATTGTAGCCAAATGCACACTAGCGCGATAGTAACTTCATGTGACATAATTACTGGGTATATGGTTCTCGAGTTTTACTTCGATTGCATCCTATGCATCTCATTTGGCCTCGTACCGTTTTTGGAAATATTTCAACAATCTTTTCTGTCTTGCTTGTCCCTTGACTTGTTTGAATACTGATATGGATTGCTCGACCCAGTCTTAGGATTTTATTACCTTCTATTTAATAGATGACTGAAATAGCCAAACCCCGTTAAAGGATTCTATAACTATAATATGTTATTGTGTGATTGTGATGAGCACATTTTCCTAGGGATTTATTCGGTTAATCTTATAGGACAGGTTTGAGTGACTGACTATTATAAATTTAGAAGCCATTAAGAAAGATTCCAGAGGGTAAATGACATAGTTTATAAGGGAAGAATCTTGTTGGACCTGATCCAAAGTAATTGTAAGCAGAAATAAAATATATGATCACAAGGGTAATAGATTGAGTACTGTAGCCTTAGCGGCTACATGCTTTAGCTTGACCTACTGGATGATTTTTAATTGCGAGGACGAAATTCTTATATGGTGTGTAGGATATGAGCTTACTGAATTTTAGGATTTATTTTAAATTTTCTAAATGAATTATTTTTAATAAATATTTTTATTTAATTATTTTTTTGATAATTAAATGTTCTTTTTTGTGGCTTTGATTTGTGGAGCGTCAGAGATGTCAATCTCTGGAAACTTTCTTTATGAGTTTTGTAGTAGACAAGATTATCATTATTTTGATATATCATGTCCCACTCAAACTTGTCCCCTTGCATTCTATTTGCATAGCGCAACTTTTGGATCAATTTAGGCCATTTGACCATTCCCACTTATTTATGATTATCATATGCACATTGCCATGACTTTTAATTTAGGAGCACAAGACTAGTTGTTTTCACAAACCAACCTCACATGCAAGATCTAGTCAAGACGCCCTATACTCATTATCTTCGTGTCCCACTCAGACACACAATCTTGTGCTTGATTTTTTATCACACAACTTTTCTGACACAAGACCCAATCTTGATTCATCCCACGGAGTCGCATTTATTTCTGACTTGAATTGGGGACACCATTTCGACCCAAACCTGTAGACCCAAGATATGGACATAGCCCACATTAAGTCTACTACATACATGACACTTGTGTCCCATTCAATTGAGCCCCCGCATGCTACTTATTTACCCGTGATCATAAATGACTAAAATAAGCCATTTATTACACCAAACCTGATTTTGACCCGACCCGAATCATTTGAACTAAAACCAATTTTCATGTTTTTTCCTAATGAATACCAACACACTCATCCTCCTACAAAACACCAAACACCTAGTGTACCCACACAAAATATTCAAGGACAACTCCATTGGTTAAATTCCTAAGTACGACTTAATACACTTAATCTTGGCCCTTGATTTTGCCTCCATCAATCACCACCACCCATTCCTACATGGCACACACTCACACACCCCCTTGGTCGGTCCTAATCCCCAAATGCCTTCTCTCTCTTTACTTTTGGAGAGATCTCACACTCACTCTCTCTTCCTTTCTAACAACCAACCACTCATTTCTTTTCTTCTTTCTCCTTAAACACACAACAAAAGCTTCAAAATCCCCCTTGTTGACAATACCTCATTCTTCTTCTTCCTCCTTCTCATTCTTCTTCACTTTACATCTCTCAATCACCATCTCTTCTCCTTAGAACAGCCGACACCACCATCATCATCCTCACCATCTTCATCATCATCCTCACCATCTCCACCATCCTCCTCCTCCTCTTCTATTCTCCTTCAACCAGCGGTCCTCTACCACTGCTACACGTCGCCCTGGGTCACGCATATCGCATGGCAGCAACAACAGTGGCAAGGCAACGCACCACCACGCCACTGCAGCAGCGATGGCCATGGCGAGCCACGTCACGACGTACCACCGCTACGTATGGCCAAACGAGGTGCTACTGTGACCAGACGCGATGCCAACGCACAGCAGCAACGGCACAACAGTGGCAGTACGGCCAGCCGCACATGGCCGTGAGCGTCAGTCTCCCGAGCGTGCAGCACCAAGGCAACTACTACCACGTGACCCTCGAGCCACCATGGCATTCTAGCGAACCACCCTGACAGCCGACGTCCTTCCCGACGCACAACAAAGGCTATTCGTACGTTTTGGACGAGATCTCGTCGTAATACGCGAGTTTTTGAACTCATAATTTGTGCTCCGTTACAGTATCATCTTGAGTATTTTCTGTCAAATCCGGTCGTTGGATCGTTGAACTGTTTCCTTCGTTGCAATCTTGGTATATACCACTTCGCTCCTCTCAAGTTCAGCCGTTAATTTAATCGTTTGATAGATCAAAATCGGTCGCCAAATTGTCCGAATAATTATGTTTATTTTTGGACAATTTTGTGGAGCCAACTTCGTGGACTCGTATCTCCGCCATGGCAGCTCTGTTTGATGTGCCACGAGTTCCTGTGCACAGCTAGAATAACCATCTTTCTGTCCCTTAATTTTTGTTTCATTGTGAGCTTGTTTGATTGGTTGAATTTGATGCTAAAATTGGTCGTCCAAATTCGTAATTTTAACTTGTAAAATTCTAATTTTGAACCCGAGACTCTAAATTCCAATTTGGACACCACCAGTAGGCTGACGGCATCGTTTTGGCATGTATTCATATAAAGTTTGCTAGATTTGGAGGATATGGACCCCGACATACATTTTGGTGCAAAGCGGGCCCATAGTCCGAGTCAACGGACCATTTTGAGATTGGCTCATCGGAATCCAATTTTAGATATACCGTTGAGTTCGTATCTTCATTCCGGACTCGTTGACATATACTTTGCTAGAATTAGTGGACTTTGGCTCCGACATGTATTTTCGTGTAAATTGGATTTTAAAGTCATGGTCAACGGACCATTTTGAGATCGGGTCATTGGAATCCAATTCCGGATATACTTTGGGTTCGTATCATCATTCTGGATTTGCATACATATAATTAATTAGGTTTAGTAGAATTTTATCCTGACATATTTTTTGGTACAAAGTGGGTCCAACGACGGATATCATTTTGACCCAAAATTATATGTTTGCCCTGTGTCCAAATTGGACTTGTGGGTAGGCTAATTTGACCATTCTGGACATGTTGGTGACATTTGTTTCATAATCTGACAACGTCTTTAGATATTTTCTTTATTTATCACTATTCTTATTTATGTTCGTATTCGGAATCAGTGCAACGAAACTGAGATCAGTCGATTCCAGTGATCTCATATCGCCAAAATTGACAAGTTGACCATGTGGATCGCTACAATAATATTGTTAATCTTATGGTTGATCATCTTGTCTCGATTTACGTGTTGTAGGTTTCGATGTACGAATAACAAGGTGCAAGCTTGATATTTTACGTGTCGTAGGTCTCGATTTACGTTATATATATATATTTTTTATGTGTGTATATATATATATATATATATATATATATATATATATATATATATATATATATATATATATATATGTATGTTAATGGTTTTGTAAAACTCTAATGATTTTGGGTTTTTAGTATTACCTAATAATATTTTGTAAAAAAAATTATAGTTTCTAAATATTATAAACGATTTGTAGATAGATATGTATTTATAGTTATTATGTTTCCCTTAAATCGTAAGTCGCGACTATCATAGTCGTTTCCTATTTCTCATCTCGATTATCATGACAAATCATGAATATGTGCTGCTATATTTCAAAATAGGCTATTTGGACTTTTCTGGACTCAGTGGAACCGTCTATGCCGTCGTTTGGGACCATCTTGTGTAGCATAGCATCATACCTATTCCGTGTCGATACGTTCGTGTCGTACACGTCGACTTCCAACTAAATTGGGTCGAGTACATTATCTGATAATTTTCATTGCTTTGATATCTACTATATCCGATTCAGTTGTAATATTTTACTTGATTCTCGACATGAGGATGCACGGACTAGTATACGTTGGATCCCGTCATGAGATGTTACTCCTAGTTTACCTGGTATACTGGTACATGTCTCATTCTTGACTATTGTCCTTGTACTTTTATAGATACCGATTCCTAATGGAATTTGCTACCCTCTTAGAGAATCCCATGTCATAACGTGCTATGGTTAGATCCATTATACTACTCGGGGATAGAGAGTTATTAGAGGTTATGTGATCAATACCCCCTCTTGTTACTACTTGTGCATAGCTCCACCCTCATCACACGTAGGGTGTAGCCTGATCTGATACTACTGGAATAATAGCTTTCCATTTTGGTCGGACTGATATAAAGGTTTACATGTGCTTGTTCTTGTGCATAGCCGGTCAAATGGAACAGCCGGATCTCGACCCAAGCCGATCACATAATGCTATAATATCTCAAGTCACTGTTTATATTTTACATTGTACATCAGATCTTCCTGTATTGCTTTAAATTGTAGTATTTCACACCATGACATGATATTCAGTTAACTTGTACTGTTTTACTTCTAGTCGATATTTCATCTTGTATTCCATTATAACTGTCTCTTATAGTATTTTTCAATTCTTTGGAACTGCTGTTAGTTTATGTACTCGTTTCCATCCTGACTGGATACGTTGATAAATTTTAGAAATTATTATGCCCTACATTATTGGACTACAGGATGATGCTAGCTGAGACGGATCTTGATATTCTTTCACCGTGAGTTGTCTCCTGAGAGTTCTAGGCCTGGTAGTTTGATTTAGTTTTTGTTATTGTTTTGTCTCCGATACATTCTTGTCTCATATAATCATTTTGTAGATTCTAGTTGTTCTAGTGATACTGTTATCTCTTTTTATTCATATATTCTTAGATGTTTGTGATTGGAGTACATATTGTTGTATAGATCATGTAGATGTTGTAGATATTTATTAGGTATTTCATAGCATTCTACCACCGATACTGCGACGTAGGCTGGACGTGGCCCATGTACTCGTACCCGAATATCCGGTTACGGTTCGTGACATCAAGTTCCTGTATGCGCCTCCACCGCCATGCGCCCGAAGCTCAGCATGCACCTCAAAAGCCATGCATCTAGACTTGTTTGTGATTCCTAAAAGTCATAGACCATGTCTTTCCATGCGCCAGATCCTAGGCGCATCCTGACAGATCACTCTCCACCAAATCCGAGATCTTTGAGCCATAGACACATGTCACATGTTATTTGACTCAGTTCTGCCTACGAATGGGTGCTAACCACCCAAGATCTCAGCAACAGCCGAATCTCCAATTGCCACGTGTCAGCTCTACCATAGGCCAACAGTGCAGCTCAAACAGATTCAACCCCAACTTTTGGGCGTATCATCCATGTGTCCTACAGCATCAGCTACGTGCTGTCCCTATGTGTAAGCTCTGCAGGCACATATCGCATATGCGCACATAAGCAGATCATTCTGCGGCCTATAAATAGTAGAAGCATTCCTTCATCGAGGATACACACATAAGGTCCAATCCTACAAGTAAAAGAGGCCCAGAGCTTCTACTTGTCGAGCACTCGTCAAACGCTCCAGAATCCGAAGCAATGAAGACCTTCAAAGAGTTCGAGATCATCGTCAGATCGTCAACGGAGTCAACGTATTACCACTCGCACCATCGACACAGTTCCCAAACAAAAACAAACGTGTACTCCTAGGATTACGTCAAAGTCCTATATATTGTACTCTATTCTGTTTGTAATTAAACACAAAGTTCAATACAAACCTATTATTCTCGTTTTAATGACAAATAAGCTAGCGACTCTGTTGGAGACTACTTTCTCCTCCAACGAGAAAGTTGTGTCGCAATCTAACGACGGCAAGCTCGGCTCCTCCTACGAGATACTCGTGGTGCGCCTCAATCAACAGGCATATGAGGAGTTTATCTCTGAAGGCAGCGCGAGTCCTTCAAAGTTGTTGCCAAAGCCGAAGAAGAATCGTCAAGTCTGGGTACGCAAATGCGATGCGCCGAGCACCGCCACTGAAGGGGATGCGCCACAATAGCCTACCCTTCATGCTGACTTTTTCAACAAACAAGATGTGCCTACTGGTGCAGACATCTGCGAGGGAAACATAGTATTGACTGCAACTCCCAACCTTTTTCTTCCCAGTCAAAGAAGATGCACCGACAGAACAAGGGCACATCCAGCCTCCCGTACATGAACTCTGGCGTGCAGGAGAGGACTTCTTTCTTTGACAGAATCACTCAGAACTGCTGGTACGCCACAAGGTGCTGTCCGTGGCCAAGGCTAGAAGGAAATTTCGGGATTGGACTTTTGGGGGAAGGTTTTGTAGGGTGTTGGCAGCAATAAGAGGAGAAGGGACGTTAGGATTTTTTGGTATATATATTAGTAAGATTTAGGATTTGGTTTGGACTAAATTGGTTAGGATTTGACCCTCTAAAGTATTAATATGGTAATAGGTTTCCTTATTGGATGGGTTGTTTGACCAAGTCAAAGATAGAGGATTTAATGCACATGACTTCAATTTGATCACTAAAACTTAATTAAATATATATCTAATAAATTTTTAACAACCTTAGATAGTCTCTAACAAGTGGGGTTGGCTAGGTTAGGGTCCTAACATACTTTCTAGTCATATTGAACCCGAAAAGTCAATTAATGGGTCTCATGTACCATTTGCAAATAAATAGCACATAGAAAATCGATTGAATATCACACCCTAGACATGTGCGTAGTAGGCTCAAAATGAGTCAAAACTATATATTGGGTCGAAAAGTTTGGATCGGGTTTGGGCCTCAAATCAGAATTGAAAAAATACATCAAAATTACGGCGAAGGATAAAATGACTATTTTGGTCCCAAAGTTGTGCAAAAAATATATGGTACCAAAAAACATATTTGAGCGGGACATGATATACCAAAATGAAGGTGGAATTATCTAGAACACGAATATGAAACTTATTTCGAAGTATTGGTCAATGTTGTGCTTCAAAAATTAAAGCTACGGCATAGTGACTATATAGCCATAATTAAAAATAAAATATAGTTTAATATATAAAATCATATAAAATAAATTAACAAAATCTCCAAAAATTAGGGTGCTTACAATCTAACCACCTTAAAATAATATCGTCCTCGAAATTAAAAAATGCTCACTAATAATGAATCATGCTAATATAACTAGAAATAGTTTAGAGGGTACAATGTCACTACGGTCTCTCCTAATAATTCAAGTAACAATCAATCCTAAACAATTTCCTTATGCAATGTTCCGATCATAAACTATAAATGGTTACATATAGTCGCCCCTCCTGGTACTGACGGTCTTACGACGATCATGTTGAAGGCTTGTCCTCCTTGACCATCAAGGTAAGAAATTTAATTACTAGTCCCTTAACCACTATTCTTGATTCCTTTCTATATATAGGTATGTCTAGTCTAACATAGTCATATTTATTCTACATTCTATCCCAAAATCAACACTATGGTATAACATATAATCCTGTATCCCTTTAATAGGATTCTCCTTAGTAAGGTTTTTGGGCCACTGTCCAGTGTAACTCTATTTCTTGACTTTTGTATACTATTATTATTTCTATATTGTTCAAGCAAAATTTCCTCTGCCTCAATGCAACCATTGAATTTCTATGAGATTATGTATCTATCTTAAGTACAATGCTTATGGACTCATTCTATTCTGAACAAGACTTTTGAATTCTTTTCACTGTAGTCTTCCATATAGGTGATCACACTATAACTAGGGAACCGTATCTAATTCTAAAATTCTGTCATATATTTCCCAAGTTACTCTAATCATTTCGATTTAGAACCCTATCTTATCTTCCTCAATAACCCATTTTAAATTGTGTTATACGATCTATCCCATCTTTATCTATCATAGGTAAAATTGTAAATGGTTGCAGTCCATTACTCCTAGAGTCTCTTATTAGATTAGGTCGCCTATATGAATTCTATGTTGCAAGTCTAATCCACTCGGTCTATCTAATAGAGATGTCTATCCTACCTCTATAACTTTAAACAATCAATCCTACTTAAGATGTTCTAATAACTACCTTCTATTTTATGATAAAATACAATCCAAGGAGTGTCAAGCATGAGCATTCGTCCTTTCTAAATTGGAAAATATGAGAATTCATGGTAAGGAGTTCATGAAAGATAATCGAATACAATTTTCGAATTCCAAGGGTGACAAAGGAAACTAAAAGAATTTTCAAAGCACTTGTGGATTGAGATCCTAATATACTACCCTATCGCAGGCCTGTTCTGTACAGTAACGTAACCAAAACGGCTAACTCGATCTACATGGGCCACCACAAAAATATAGAATACCCAGTCGCAAAATACGTAGGACCAGGAATACGGTACATGCCAACAACATTTCATTAATGGGCCAAACCTCACAATAAGCCCATTAGCAAAATGTTTAAGTTGTAAATTATGATAATTATCACGACCCGCACCCGTTTTTCGGACACGAGAGCGTAAGCAAGCCAGCTACGTATCGAGCGGACTCCAGCACGACTCGAGTACGTATAAGCTGTCCAGGGTAGGGTATCATGTCTAATCTAAACTATATCTCAATCCACAGGAATCATATAAACAAGAATGATTAAGTATGGGTCATGGTCTGCAGCCCATTATCATATTGTCCGATTAGACTCCAAGAATGATATGAGTCTATAAAATAAGCAGAATATAACATGGTACAGAATATAAAGCACGAGAGGATAATAAAAAAATATCACAAGTAAATACCTGTATTATACATCGTAATCCTCTACCATCCCGCTCTGCTAACTAACTCCATGCAGTCGCTAAACCGGAAGAGATCATCAGGTCCTCAGAGGACATAGCAAGATACATATAAACATGTCTATCTAACAATTTAATCATGCAAAAACATGGTACAAATAGGAACTAGACATGAGACTGACATGTGGCTACTGATAGGTAACTATGAACACGGATACGGGATCAACTATGCATAAATGAACTGCTGGAAGAACAAGTAAACAAGAGATCAATAGAATACCAACCCTCGTCCCGAATGTGGACTCGTAGATCAGTTTCAAGACAAGTCACCCTCGCCGCGTGTGTGGACTCGCAGGTTGTGGGAACTATATAGTAATAGCAGTTCAATTACACATACTTGTAGGCATGACTCAGTCAAGATATAGGTGACAACACGGTACAAATCAGTCATGACACATGTAAGGACAACTCCAGCATGAACCATAATGTAGACAAGCCTGGTGTAACTATGCTATCCATTCAAGTAATACTGATATACAAGCAAGACAATAAACTGGCAAACATGGTATCGTATCAATCTATAGCAACTAAGTTAACTAAATATAACATACTAAAAAAGATGAACTTTAAGCAAGAAAATGAACTGTAGAGGGAGGCAATGTATCTTGCCTGGAGGTTGCACGAAGATCCATTAGTATACCGTCAACTGGCAAGCCATAGAGTCCAAATCTCACAATAACATTCTCAGAATAGTCAAATTAGATAGGATTGTCTGTCCTTAAGTCCAATTCTAGACACAGAAGCAAAATGGTAATTTTGGGCCAAAACGGTGTACGTCGTTGAACCGACTTTGCACCAAAAAATGTGCCAAAGTCTATAGTCTCTAAAGTCGTCAAACTACATGTCTACAGGTTCAATTTTATGATACGAACCCAACCGTATGTCCAAAGTTGGATTACGGCGGGCCGTGCACAAAATCATCCGTTGAGTCGGACCATAGGGCCTACAAAACGGCGATCCGATCAATTGTCTCAGAATCGGACCAAACTTGGCATATAGGACCAGAAAAATGATACGGTCCTGTTGGCACAAGTTTCGTCTCGATCTGACGAACGTGTACGAAGTAATTGAGAAATTTGTACAGAAGCCGATACGGTGAATTTTGACGGATATGCATCAAATTCATCGCGCACACGCGACCGATTTGAATTCCATCAAAGCCCACGCCTCCACGAAGCCATTACGCACCTTTTAATGCTTACGTTTCGTGACCATGTCGCCCGGATTGGCGGGACGCAAGTTGGATCGGAAGAATTTCTAAGTTTTCAAAAACTATTTTTCGTATTTTTCGTATTTTTCTTAATTTTTGGAACTGTTTTAACATAAATATAATACATGATAAAATAATATATTTAATAGGTTATAGGGTGCACTTCATGCATAGACCTGCATATTTAGAAACTAAGCAAATATGCTAACCATAATTTAATTATGGCATGAAAGGATATGCCAGCACTAATGGAAAGTGGATAACATGTAGGTTATATATGGAGAATAAAAATCTAGGCTAAACAACACAAGATACAACAAGTTCCTTGGTCTTGCCATCGATCACCCACCCCTATCCAACTAAGTCCATCATTAGCATACTGATTTCCTTTTCCAAGGAACATACGCACACACTTACTCCTTGCTGTCTTCCCTACCCCAATACCTACATGCTACCACTTAGGATGGACTCGTTATCAATAACATGCACATTCTCACCTACTGTTCATAGTTTCAAGACATAGGTACAGCCTTCTCTTCCCCTATATTTAGAACCCACACATACGTATATGATTCGAATGAATCAGGAAACAACCACCAATAACCATACTGCCCTAAAGCTACCACACAACTTGAATGCTCGATTCCAAGGGAGAAGGACATCTACGTTCATAAAGGAAATAAAGTAAAAGACTAGGGAAGAGATGTACCAATGGAAACATAGAAGGGGTTCTCAGAGTTGGAGATCTTTTATAGTGTCGTCTGCCGCTATGGGGGGTGTCCTCGACTGCCTATGATGGTAAGGAATGGTCGCCTACCACTGTACCTCATGCGGCCGGTGGGAACTGCTACGTACGACCGGTCGTAGACCCTGGCGGTCTGCTCGTCGTACTCTGGCAGGGATATAACATCGACAATCTTTCAAGATGTTGCACCAAGAGGTTGTCGACCATGCGCTCGTCTGTGAGAGGGTGGCAAGTGCTCCACGGAGGTGGTGCGGTCCTTGCTCTGCCGGCAGGGTCTGCTACAACACGCGGGTGGCGGAAACGGTTGCTACACCGGTACTGCCGTGCTCAAGACAATGGCGATGACTCATGAGAAAGGAGGAGGGACTGCGGCTTCACACCGGCACTGCCCTATCTATAACGACGTCGACGATTCAACGGGAGGACAGGAAGAATGGGATATAAAACCTGGTGGAGGCGGCTAGGGTTTCTTGATGTGTTTATCTCTTTGATCTCCTGATCTCAATTATACGATGTTGTATAAATAGGTTGGCTTCTGCTGTGTGCTCGGGTAGGAAAAATGCTGGATTGGGCCGGCCTGGTTTGCTTAGGGAAGCTTGGGCTTGGGATTTGTTTATATTTCCTTTTTATTTTTCCTTTGCAATTAATATATATTTTTTTCCTTTGTAATTTATATATATATATATATATATATATATTTTCTTTTATATATATATATATATATATATATATATATATATATATATATATATATATATATATATATATATATATATATATATATAAAAGAAAATATATATATATATATATATATATATATATATAATATATATATATATATATATATATATATATATATATATATATATATATATATATATATATATATATATATATATATATACACACATATTGGTTTACATACTTCTATACATATAGATATATACATATATACACATACGCACATAATATAATATTTATATATACATACAAATATAAGCATTTATAAAATATTTTTATATATACATACAAATACACACATGTAATATATATTTATATACACATACACGTACATATATACATATTATATATATATATATATATATATATATATATATATATATATATATATATATATATATATATATATATATATATATATATGTATATATATATATATATATATATATATATATATATATATTAAAAAAAAATATATATATAAAATATATATATGTATATATATATATATATATATATATATATATATATATCTATATATATATATATATATATATATATATATATATATATATATATATATAAAATATATATATTATATATATATATATATAATATATATATATATATATATATATATATATATATATATATATAAAATCTATATAAAAAAAAATATATATATATATATATAAAATCTATATATATAATATATATATATATATATATATATATATATATATATATATATATATATATATATATATATATATATATATATATATATATATATGGTATAAAATCCTAGAAATCTAGAAATACATCACAAAAGAATATTTATCCTATTATAAAATAATTAGCAATTTAATATCAATAACACATCTTGTTTATGTACATTTATATAAGAAATGTGTCGCAACATATTTACTAGCCCACTAAATAAAATACGAAGTATTTACTTGTATAATAAATACACACCTACATGGACATTTTTGGTCGCGCTATGTGTCTACATGGGCTGGGTTTAGTTCGGGTCAAGTCAGGACTATCTTGGTACAACCGGGTCTTCTACCAATCAATAAATTAATTAATAAATAATTGAACCATTTATAGGGGTTAAGTTGTAACTTGGCCTTGTTTTTCTACTTAGGACACACTTATGGCTGGGTCTTCCTTGGCATGGCTAATACACTAGTCAAGGCACGCCACTGCACTATTCGTGCCATGATTCCTAGTCGTCTGGTACTTCAAAACTTAACCATGGCTAAAGGTCATCTACCGTAATAATTAACAAAATAATTATTTATAAAACAAATTTAAAAATCACCATTTAGATCAAATCAATAAATAAAAAAATATTACAAAAATTTTTGGGAAGGGAAGCTACAAATCTACCCACTCGAAATTCTAATTCATGACTATTTCTTAAAATTCAAAGTCTACTATTACCTTAATATCCTCAAATTTAATTTCTCCACAAATATTTTATGACCTTCTCTAGTCATTTTATAACTCTGAATACTTGAGGACTTCTACACACCTTTGATCATACTACTCCTCAAAACACGGTCACTAAAATCTTACAATCTTCTAACAAGTTCCTAACCAATCTACCAATCAGATATCTAGGGTGCATGGCATCTATAATCCCTCATATCTACTACAACCAAATATTCAATAGTCAAGCACTATTATACTATAATTTAAGAATTTCTGATAAATTCTAGACAGCACGATCGTTCGTCACCCTGAAATAGGAAGGTACGAGAATCAATGGTACGAAAAAGCAAGAAAGAATAATCGAGAGAAAATATGGAGTTTGAAGAACGTAGAGAATTTCCAAAAGAATTTTCAAGGCATTATGGATTGAGATTTCTAAGTTTTAGTCATAGTCGCAGGCTCGTACCAGTACAGTTACGTAACCGGTACGATATGCTCTGACCTGCATGGGCCACCACAAAAACTTGTCACGACCCGTACCCGCTTTTCGGACGCGAGAGCGAGAGCAAGCCAGATACATATCGAGCGGACTCCAGCCCGACTCGAGTACCTATAAGCTGTCCAGGGTAGGGTATCATGTCTAATCTAAACTATATCTCAATCCACAGGAATAATATAAACAAGAATGAACAAGTATGGGTCATGGTCTGCAACCCATTATCATATTGTCCGATTAGACTCCAAGAATGATATGAGTCTATAAAATAAGCAGAATATAACATGGTACGGAATATAAAGCACGAGAGGATAATAAAGAAATATCACAAGCAAATACCTGTATAAAATATCGCAATCCTCTGCCATCCTGCTCTGCTATTTAACTCCATGCAGTCGCTAAACCTGAAGAGATCATCAGGTCCTCAGAGGACATAGAAAGATACAGATAAACATGTCTATCTAACAGTTTAAACATACAAAAATAGGGTATAAATAGGAACTAGACATGAGACTGACATGTGGCTATTGACAGGTAACTATGAACACGGATACGGGATCAACTATGCATAAATGAACTGCTGGAATAACAAGTAAACAAGAGATCAATAGAATACCAACCCTCGTTCCGAATGTGGACTCGCAGGTCAGTTTCATGACAAGTCACCCTCGCCCCGTGTGCGGACTCGCAGGTTGTGGAAACTATGCAGGAATAGCAGTTCAATTACACATACTTGTAGGCACGACTCAGTCAAGATATAGGTGACAACACGGTACAACTCAGTCATGACACATGTAAGGACAACTCTAGCATAAACCATAATGTAGACAAGCCTGGTGTAACTACGCTATCCAGTAAGGTAATACTGATATACAAGCAAGACAATAAACTAGTAAACATGGTATCACATAAATCTATAGCAACTAAGGTAACTAAATATAACATACTAAAACAGATGAACTATAAGCATGAAAATGAACTGTAGAGGGAGGCAAGGTATCTTGCCTGGAGATTGCACGAAGATCCAATATTATACCGTTAACTGACAAGCCATAGAGTCCAAATCTTACAACAGTCTCCGAAAGAGAAACAGATATTGCCAACATTCTCAGAATAGTCAAATTAGCTAGAATTGTCTGTCCTTCAGTCCAATTCTGGGCACAGAAGCAAAATAGTAATTTTGGGCCAAAACGGTATCCGCCGTTGGACCCGCTTTGTACCAAAAAATGTGCCAAAGTCTATGGTCTTTAAAGTCATCAAACTACATGTCTACAGGTCCGGTTTTTCGATACGAACCCAACCGTATGTCCAAAGTTGGATTCCGACGGGCCGTGCACAAAATCACCCGTTGAGTCGAACCATGGGGCCCACAAAATGGCGATCCGATCAACTGTCTCAGAATTGGACCAAATTGGCATATAGGACCCGAAAAATGATACGGTCCGGTTGGCGCAAATTTTGTCTCGATCTGACGAACGTGCACGATATAATTGGGAAACTTGCACAGAAGCCGATACGGTGAATTTCGACGGATACGTATCAAATTCATCGGGCACACACGACCGATTTAAATTTCGTCAAATCCCACACGTGCACGAAGCTATTACACACCTTTTGATGCTTACATTTCGCGACCACGTCGCCCGGATTGGCGGAACACACGTTGGATCGGAAGAATTTCTTAGTTTTCAAAAACTGTTTTTCATATTTTTTCTAATTTTTGGAACTGTTTTAACATAAATATAATACATGATAAAATAATCTATTTAATGGGTTATAGGGTGCACTTCATGCATAGACCTGCATATTTGGCACTAAGCATATATGTTAACCACAATTTCACTATGGCATGAAAGAGATATGCCAGCACTAATGGAAAATGGATAACATGTAGGTTATATATGGAGAATAAAAATCTAGGCTAAACAACACAGGATACAAAAAGTTCATTGGTCTTGCCAACGATCGCCTACCCCTATCCAACTAAATCCATCACTAGCATATTAATTTCCTTTTCCAAGGAACACACGCACACACTTACTCCTTGCTGTCTTCCCTACGACAATACCTAGATACTGCCACTTAGGGTGGACTCGTTATCAATATCATGCACATTCTTACCTACTGTTCATTGTTTCAACACATAGGTACAGCCTTCTCTTCCCTTATATTTAGAATCCACACATACGTATATGATTCGAATGAATCAGGAAACAATCACCAATAACCATACTGCCCTAAAGCTACCACACAACTTGAATGCTCGATTCCAAGGGAGAAGGACATCTACGTTCATAAAGGAAATAAAGTAAAAGACTAGGGAAGAGATGTACCAATGGAAACATAGAAGGGGTTCTCAGAGTTGGAGATCGTTTGTAGTGTCGTCTGCCGCTATGGGGGGTGTCCTCGACTGCCTACGATGGTAAAGAATGGTGGCCTACTACTGTACCTCATGCGGCCAGTGGGAACTGCTACGTGCGGCCAGTCGTAGACCCTGGCGGTCTGCTCGTCGCACTCCGGCAGTGTCACGACTGGCACCCTAGAATAAGGGCACGAAAAGTGGGTACGTCCACCCTACACCGTAGTGTCGACGGTAGAACGCTGTCCTAGGTCTTATGCATCTAATAGTATGAGGCTAAACAGTTTATACTCCCTGAATGGGGTGACATAGCAGAATTTAAACTCAATCACATCTAAGATAGAACATGATAATGATAGATAAAACATGAAATCCAAAAGAGGTACGACAGAGAGAAATCTAAGTGTCTAAGATACACAAACCCAGAAATACATCTCAAATCTCGATACAGTAATCCATAAAATAAATACAACTCAAGACAACTGAAAATGAAATGAGAAACTCTAGCTACCTACTCCGACCTCTACTGTGTCTCCTCTAGGCTAGCAAGTAACATCCAAGCTATCTGTAAAATTTTCAACAGGTCCAGTCAGGACGGGAATGAGCACATATCTCTAAAATAGTTTATAGCAGGTTAGGAGTATAAATCATGCAATAGAGTAAAATACAGGAAGTGCTGAATAGGAAGTACGAGTAAACAGGAGATATTTTATAACTGAAAGTAAATACATGATAGTAGAGACTGTAAGTGGCTACGTGATTTAGAGCACAATATGGTTATGTAAATGGCTTGGGGGCACATGAATACAAATAAGGAGGCACATGAATACAGCTACTGGGGATAGTGATCACATAACCAATTCTACTCACCCCGTCCCAATCAATACACAAGGATCCGTTCAAGTTATGTCATAAGCACATGAATACAACTAAGATACGTGAACTCATATAATGAGTAGTACATGAGGCACATGATAAGCACATAAAAGCACATGAAGCACATGAGAACATGTAAAAACATGAACTAGTACGAGTACAAGGAGTACCTGATGTACATGATAAAGTACATGAACATGAAATACCCGATGCACCCATAGAGGGATAACATCTCAAGAAAGGATCCATATATTACTAATCCGTGAAGATACGTGTCAGCATCAAGTAGAGTAATCTAGAGCAAGAATATAATCCAGACAGGTATGAAAAGATCAGAGAATGTACTCGCCTCGATTGGTTGGAGTCGACGTGCGAGGCACGAACGTGTCGACACGAGGTAGGTACACTACTATGCTCTACAGAGGGTCCCAGACGACGACACGGGCAGTTCCAATGAGTCCAGAGTAGTCCAAATAGCCTAGTTTGGTATATAAAAGTCTAAAATCAGGGTTTGGTACACTAATCAAATCAAGAATAGAAAATGACTATCATAATCACGATTTACGATTTCAGAAAAATATAATAAATAAATATAATAAATATATGGAAATCCTTATAATGTCAAAAATTATATCTGTATTAATCGACCTCTTTTAGATAATATTTCAAAATCCAAAAAATCGTTTATGTACCATATTCCTATTTTTATCAAATATGAATTTGGGTCAAAAACTTAATAAACCAATACTTGAAAGATTGTTTTTAATATAATAAAACTCTTAGGCTAAACCATATATTAAATGATAACAGTAATAATATTACAAATAATTCCAATAATAATAATAGGAAGAAGAAATAACTATAGATACCAAATTATTTCCACCATTATTACAATACATATATAACTAACATACATTTAGTATAAACAAATATACATTAATATACATAAATTATATAAAACTAATATACATTTTATATAACAATTATACATGTATTATACTAATATACATTATATAAAAAAATATACATTTATATATATAAACTAATATAATTATATATAAACTAATACACATAATATTATATACTAATATACATTTTTACAAAACTATTATATAACAATACATATTATATATATATATAAACCAATAAATATTATATATAATAAACTAATATATTATATATAATAAAATATTATAATTAATAAGCTAATATAATTAATAAACCAATATCATTAATAAACTAATATTAATTAATAACTAATATTAATTAATAAACTAATATTAATTAATAACTAATATCATTAATAAACTAATATTAATTAATAACTAATAGCATACTTAAGAAAAAATGGGGGGCTCTGTCTATACTCACAGGGAAGGGTTTTCACAAAAGGGGGTTGGGGGCTCTCGGTCGGGTTCACAGGGGTTGGCCGGCGGCTAGCCTGGGCTCCGGCGATGCGGAGGAGGGGGATCCGGCGGATCGGGGCTCTCCTCGGCCAGGGCTCCGGCGGAGCAGCGCCCGGCGAGAGGCGGAGGCGGCGTATTCTGGTCGGAGCGCGGGCGGAGCTCCGGTAAGGCGGACGGTCGGCTCGCTCGGCGGCGCGAGCTCGACCAGGGTGGGCACGGTCAGGTCCATTCTCTCTCTCCCTCTCTCTCTCTCACTCTGATGGTGTTGGCGGTGGTTGATGGTGTTGGTGGCGGTGGTTGATGGTGAACGGTGGTGGTGAAGGGTGATTCTGGTGGTGGCGGTGGTTCTGATGGTGAACGGTGGTGGTGGTTGATGGTGTTGGTGGCGGTGGTTGATGGTGGCGGTGGTTGCAGGAGGCCGGGATGGCGGCGGTGGTGTCTATCCCTGGTGGTTTTTTCTGAATGGGGCGACCGGAGTTGCGGTGAAGGGGATGGCAGTGGTTGATAGTGTTGGTGGTGGTCGGCCGAGAATGGCCTGGAGGCTCGTCGGGAATGGCCTGGGGTGGCGGATCTGATGGTGGCAGTGGTGGTTCGGGTGGTGGCTGGTCGGATTGGCGGCGGTGGCGTGTTCTGGGTGCTGGGCTGCTAAAAATTTTGGAGATGTGTGTAGGGACTTAGGTTGAAACATTAGAAAGTGTGATATTTATAGAAGAGTGGGGAAAACCCTAACAAATGTATAATGTAATAGAAAAAATAGGGAAAATAGTGGAAACTAACATACTAACTGCTAACCACTAACATTTACTATCTGCCAATAATTAGTACAAAATAAATATTAGTTATAGTTAATAATTAATTGCCAGTTACTACTAATTAACAATGGCTAATTACAATTTAGCCGAGATTTTTCTAATTAATAAAATACTAATATATTTACTTAATTATTTAAATATATTTAGAAATTATTTATTTAGTAAATAATTATATTTTGAAATTCTAAAATTTAATAACGTCTCTCCATACAGATTAATATTTAAACCTTATTGATTCAGGAAAACGACAGAAAAATTCCAACAGGAAAAAATCACCTAAAATAGTAAACAAAGCCAACAAGGACCGATAGCAATCACGGTCAAATTTATTTTTTTCCAAAATTTATAATTTGCACGTTTTTTCGAGATTCAGAGAAAATTCTAAGTTTTGAAAAATACGAAATAAAATAAAAATACCAATTTTCGAAAATATCCAAGAATTCAATTTACGGAGGTTACAAATATACCCTCCTTAAAGAAATTTTATCCTCGAAATTAAAGCTTGGCAAGGGGGGTTAAAACATGATAGAAATTTTAGGCAGTATGGCCGACACGATCAAGAACGACGAGTTGGCACGATCAAGATGATCAACTCGAAATTGTTTAGGCACGACTATCGATTTGGCACGATAGAATCATGGTATGGTCGAATCAAATAGGTACGATTTAGAACGAAGATTAAGTATCTTAGGCACGACTCGAGTCGCGACTAATATAACAAATTTTTGTTTTGGTTATGATAAGGTAGTGTCAAATCTGAGTATAGTACGACCAACATAATCTAGGCTTAATAAGGTCGGAGTTAGAGTCACACAAGCACGATCAAAATCAAGACCTGATATGACCAAGGATAAATTTGGCACAATCTAGATACAAAATTAAATTCTCATAGGCACGATAAAAATCTAATGGACAAGATTAATTAAGTCATGAATCAGGGCTCGGTCGTGATTAGAAATTTAAAAAAAATGATTTAAGTCACCTTGGCACGATCAAGGATAAGTTATCCAAAATAAAACCTAGGTATGATTCAGGAATGAACTCATAGCACGAGCAGTTAGAGAATTGAAATCTAGGTATTAACAGAGAATTTGTTCAGACACGATCAAAATCAAGTTCGGACACGACTAAGTTCACATATAGTCGTGATCGAAGATCAAGATTTTAGGCACAATGAAAAAAATTTATGTTCGATCTGATCACTCAATTCATGACAAGTTCATAGTCATTCGGTAGTCGTGATCAAGGATAAAATTTTTCAAGCACGATTTAGAGGCAAAATTGGTACGATAGTCATGATCTTAAGAATCACGACCATGGATTTCATAGTCGTCTAGTCATGCCAGGTCATTCAGGCACGAACAATCATGAGAATTTCAGATGATATTAGGAAATCAAATCATGGTCAGAAAATATTTTTAGGCACGAGTGCAAAAATCCAAACAAGATAAAATCGAAATTGTAAGAGAACTTAGTCGTTTCAAGAATAATCAGAGTTTAGGCACAAGTGATATTGGTATCGAAGTTCGATTACGATCAAAATTAAAATATTGACACGATGAAGAATAGGCTAATTAATATTTGAATTTTAGGTTCGAAAAGTTGAAATCGAGATTTTTGAGCACGAGCAACATATGATAGAGATCCAAGTCACGATGGAATATTAAATAAATTGAGTACGGTCAAGGGTCAAGACTACTGGTACGATAAAGGGTACTATTCAAGGAAAATTCAAAATCAAAAGTTTAAGGAACGAATGTTAATAGCATTGCAATCCAATCACAATAATATTAAGAAATTTTAGTCGCGACACGATCTAAGTTGATCAATTTTAGAAACCAAGATTTGGGCAATATGGAGGACAGGTTCATCGAAGTCTGAGCACAAGAATACAAGGATGGAGATTCAGGTCATACCTAAATTTAATTGACTATAACCCAAGGTATTAATATAATAAGAAAAGATGATCAAATTTGATTTGGTCATAATTAAGGAAACTAGGATTCAATGGTATTGAAAAACCCGTTAGGGAACAAGGAAAGATTTCATAAGAAGTCAAGTTAATCATCTCTCTCTAATACCATCAAGTTTATCATTTGCCAAATCATATTTTTATCTCACAACCCAATATAAAATCAACCTTCATATGACTACCCTCAAAATTCTATAACATTCAGTCATCTAAACTTTTACCATGATTACCATAGACAAAATTTCAACTTCTAAAACATTTCCCACGAAGCATACCCCTCTTAATTAGGTATCAACACTTATTCATTTAATCAAATTTCCAAATTTCTTCACCTTGTTTTAATTTAAATCCGAAACCTCTAAATCCAGTTTATAAAATCCTTGTACTTGTTTAAGTCAAGTCTCGTATTTACTAACTCCAATACCACTATGTCACACAAAATTTATTCTTGTTTATAAATCAACCTTCATATTTTCTTCAACGTTCACCTTCAAATATTATCCTTTTTTTTGAATTCTATAATAATTTTTATTTCATCTAAAATAATTCATATAGCTTAAAATCTTTGTGTTCTCTCTGTCTCTAGTCACCCCCTTACAATATCTAGTTCAATTTTTGCAAGATCATCGAATACAATTAAATTCTCTTTTTTATTTCTAAATTTCTACATAGCCTCAGAGTAAAAGTTTTTCCATAATCAATAACCAAGATTTTCTAAGTTCTCAAAACTAGGTTGACCTTGAATATCTTCCTTAATTTGAAATACATCCCTGAATTATTCATAATCAACTTTCTGTGATTGTTTCTAAATTAATAACATTTATCCCTCGATTTCATTTTTAAACCTTTACCACATCTCTATTTCAAATTTTTCATATTTGACTTCCAACATTTTGATTCCTACAAAATTATCATACGATAACCAATTACGTCATTTTCAAACTAGATGATTTACGTCACTTCCTCAACATTTCTCAGGTAAATGATATAAAATTTTAGGGGTTTAAAGTACAGTTGACAGAATATGATACGAGACGGAATTGATATAATCAGGACAGTTATATACGACAAGGAATGATGGTAATAAAATATGGCAGGAAAAGAATGATAATAGAATATGTTCTGCTTATCTGTTTAAAAGAGGAACCCATTTGAAGCCAGAGCTGTAATATCAAATCCAAAATAAGGCCTAGCAAAATTATTGATTTATTATATTACGAAGAATTTTATAGCAAAAGTCACACAAGGGTTTATACTAACAGCTACAGCTACTCCTACTCCTACTCCTAAGTTAAATAATGTGAAGCAAAACAAAAACAACCAATAATTCTTTTTCTGAAAGACTGAACAAAAGTAGAGAAAATATGTTCAAAAGTTTTTAAGGTACAATCTGGTAATCATATGCGTCTATCCAAAATTATGGTACTCTAAATCCTCGTCATACTAATAAGCAAGGCTACGATAATCACAGAGTCCTCGACTAAGGCACATACATCTAGAATCATGGTATTTAAAATTTTCGCAATGCCGCTAGCTTGGATGCGAAAACCTTAAATTTCCACACCCGAGAAATATAGCCAAAATCAGACTATATGTCCTCACCATGCTAGCTAATATGACTATAGAAGACTAGATTCCAAAACTTAGATGACCTAGCCTATATAATTTCATCTTGACAAAAATTAAATTAAATCAACAATGGATACTCAAAATCAAATTTACCGACGAACATCAAGATTCAAAAATGAACAAAATCCATCAAATCATACAAACTCAAATTCAACAATAATCCATCAAAATCGAATTCAACAACAGAAAATAAAGATAAATTAAATCAAGAAAAGATTTTTCAAATCGAAGTTAAAATAAGATTCTCAAGGGTCGTCCCAGGAATCTCTCAAGGGATCCTAACTGTGATTGAGTACCTTCAAAATATATCCTAATCCTACTGCAGGCTGTAGTGGTACTCTAGTTCGAATACCACTACATAAACTCGACCTGCATGGGCCACCACTAAAAATGTGTCACGACCCGCACCCTAGAATAAGGGCACGAGAAGTGGGTACGTCCAGCCTACGCCGCAGTGTCGGCGGTAGAACGCTGTCCTAGGTCTCATGCATCTAACAATATGAGGCTAAACAGTTTATACTCCCCGAATGGGGTAACATAGCAGAATGTAAACTCAATCACATCTAAGGTAGAACATGATAAGGATAGATAAAACATGAAATCCAAAAGAGGTATGACAGAGAGAAATCTAAGTGTCTAAGATACACAAACCCAGAAATACATCTCAAATCTCGATACAGTAATCCATAAAATAAATACAACTAAAGACAACTGAAAATGAAATGAGAAACTCTAGCTACCTACTCCGACCTCTACTGTGTCTCCTCTAGGCTAGCAAGTAACCTCCAAACTATCTGTAAAATTTTCAACAGGTCCAGTCAGGACGGAAACGAGCACATATCTCTAAAACAGTTCATAGCAGGTTAGGAGTATAAATCATGCAATAGAGTAAAATACAGGAAGTGCTGAATAGGAAGTACGAGTAAAGAGGAGATATTTTGTAACTGAAAGTAAATACATGATAGTAGAGACTGTAAGTGGCTACGTGATTTAGAGCACAATATGGTTATGTAAACGGCTTGGGGGTACATGAATACAAATAAGGAGGCACATGAATACAGCTACTGGGAATAGTGATCACATAACCAATTCTACTCACCCCGCCCCAATCAATACACAAGGATCCGTTTAAGTTATGTCATAAGCACATGAATACAGCTAAGATACGTGAACTCATATAATGAGTAGTACATGAGGCACATGATAAGCACATGAAAGCACATGAAGCACATGAGAACATGTAAAAACATGAACTAGTACGAGTACAAGGAGTACCTGATGCACATGATAAAGTACATGAACATGAAATACCCGATGCACCCGTAGAGGGATAACATCTCTGGAAAGGATCCATATAGTACTAATCCGTGAAGATACGTGTCAGCATCAAGTAGAGTAATGTAGAGCAAGAATATAATCCAGACAGGTATGAAAAGATCAGAGAATGTACTCGCCTCGATTGGTTGGAGTCGACGTGCGTGACACGAACGTATCGACACGAGGTAGGTACACTGCTATGCTCTACAGAGGGTCCCAGACGACGACACGGGCAGTCCCAATGAGTCCAGAGTAGTCCAAATAGCCTAGTTTGGTATATAAAAGTCTAAAATCAGGGTTTGGTACACTAATCAAATCAAGAATAGAAAATGACTATCATAATCACGATTTACGATTTCAGAAAAATATAATAAATATTTGGAAATCCTTATAATATCAAAAACTATATATGTATTAATCGACATCTTTTAGATAATATTTCAAAATCCAAAAAATCGTTTATGTACCAATATTCCTATTTTTATCAAATATGAATTTGGGTAAAAAAACTTAATAAACCAATACTTGAACGAATGTTTTTTAATATAATAAAACTCTTAGGCTAAAACCATATATTAAATGATAATAGTAATAATATTACAAATAATTACAATAATAATAATAAGAATAATAAGAAATAACTTTAGATACCAAATTATTTCCACCATTATTACAATACATATATAACAAACATACATTTATTATAAACTAATATACATTAATATACATAAATTATATAAAACTAATATACATTTTATATAACAATTATACATGTATTATACTAATATACATTATATAAACAAATGTACATTTATATATACAAACTAATATAATTATATATAAACTAATACACATAATATTATATACTAATATACATTTTTATAAAACTATTATACATTTTATTATATAACAATACATATTATATATATATATAAACCAATAAATATTATATATAATAAACTAATATATTATATATAATAAACTATTATAATTAATAAACTAATATAATTAATAAACTAATATCATTAATAAACTAATATTAATTAATAACTAATATTAATTAATAAACTAATATTAATTAATAACTAATATCATTAATAAACTAATATTAATTAATAACTAATATCATACTTAAGAAAAAAGGGGGGGGGGGCTCTGTCTGTACTCACAGGGAAGGGTTTTCACGAAAGGGGGTTGGGGGCTCTCGGTCGGGTTCACAGGGGTTGGCCGGCGGCTCGCCTGGGCTCCGACGACGCGGAGGAGGGGGATCCGGCGGATCGGGGCTCTCCTCGGCCAGGGCTCCGGTGAAGCAGCGCCCGGCAATAGGTGGAGGCGGCGTGTTCTGGTCGGAGCGCGGGCGGAGCTCCGGGAAGGCGGACGGTCGGCTCGCTCGGCGACGCGAGCTCGACCAGGGTGGCACGGTTAGGTCCATTCTCTCTCTCCCTCTCTCTCTCTCTCACTCTCACTCTGATGGTGGTGGCGGTGGTTGATGGTGTTGGTGGCGGTGGTTGATGGTGAACGGTGGTGGTGGTGAAGTGTGATTCTGGTGGTGGCGGCAGTTCTGATGGTGAACGGTGGTGGTGGTTGATGGTGTTGGTGGCGGTGGTTGATGGTGGCGGCGGTTGCAGGAGGCCGGGATGGCGGCGGTGGTGTCTATCCGTGGTGGTTTTCCTGAATTGGGCGGCCGGAGTTACGGTGAAGGGGATGGCAGTGGTTGATGGTGTTGGTGGTGGTCGGCCGAGAATGGCCTGGAGGCTCGTCGGAAATGGCCTGGGGTGGCGGATCTGATGGTGGCAGTGGTGGTTCGGGTGGTAGCTGGTCGGATTGGCGGCGGTGGCATGTTCTGGGAGGTGGGCTGCTAGGAATTTTGGGGATGTGTGTAGGGACTTAGGTTGAAACATTGGGAAGTGTGATATTTATAGGGGAGTGGGAAAAACCCTAACAAATGTATAATGTAATAGAAAAAATAGGAAAAATAGTGGAAACTAACATACTAACTGCTAACCACTAACATTTACTATCTGCCAATAATTAGTACAAAATAAATATTAGTTATAATTAATAATTAATTGCCAGTTACTACTAATTAACAATAGCTAATTACAATTTAGCCAGGATTTTTCTAATTAATAAAATACTAATATATTTGCTTAATTATTTAAATATATTTAGAAATTATTTATTTAGTAAATAATTATATTTTGAAATTCCAAAATTTAATAACGTCTCTCCATAAAGATTAATATTTAAACCTTATTGATTCAAAAAAATGACAGAAAAATTCCAACAGGACAAAATTGCCTAAAATAGTAAACCAAAGCCAACAAGGACCGATAGCAATCGCGGTCAAATTTGTTTTTTTCCAAAATTTAGAATTTGCACATTTTTCGAGATTCAGAGAAAATTCGAAGTTTTGAAAAATACAAAATAAAATAAAAATACCAATTTTTGAAAATATCCAAGAATTCAATTTACGGAGGTTACAGGCAGGGATGTAACCTCGACAGTGTTTCAAGTTGTTGCACCAAGAGATTGTCGACCACGCGCTCGTCTGCGAGAGGGGGTGGCAAGTGCTCCACATAGGTGGTACAGTCCTTGCTCTGTTGGCAGGGTCTGCTACAACACGCGGGTGGCAGAAACGATTGCTACACCGGTACTGCCGTGCTCAAAACAATGGCGACGACTCATGAGAAAGGAGGAGGGACTGCAGCTTCACACCGGCACTGCCCTATCTATGATGACGTCGACGATTCTACGGGAGGGCAGGAAGAATGGGATATGAAACCTGGTGGAGGCGGCTAGGGTTTCTTGATGGGTTTATCTCTTCAATATGCTGATCTCAATTATACGATGTTGTATAAATAGGTTGGCTTCTGCTGTGTGCTCGGGTAGGGGAAACGCTGGATTGGGCCGGCCTGGTTTGCTTAGGGAAGCTTGGGCTTGGGATTTGTTTTATATTTCATTTTTCTTTTTCCTTTGCAATTAATATGTGTATATATATATATATATATATATATATATATATATATATATATATATATATATATATATATATATATATATATATATATATATATCTATATATATATATATAGTATATATATATATATATATATATTTTATATAGATATATATATATATATATAATATATATATATATATATATATAAAATATATATATATATATATATATATTAAAAATATATATATATTTTAATATATATATATATATATATATATTTTTAATATATATTTTAATATATATATATATATATATATATATATATATATATTAAAATATATATATATATATTTTAATATATATATATATAATATACATATATATATATATATATATATATATATATATATATATATATATATATATCTATATATATATATATATATATATATACGCACACACACACATAAAAACAAAAAAAAAAGAAAATATATATTCACACACACATACGCACATGTATAATATATTTATATATACATACAAATATACGCATTTATATAATATATTTATATATACATACAAATACACACATGTAATATATATTTATATACACATACACGTATATATATATGGTATAAAATTCTAGAAATCTAGAAATACATCACAAAAGAATATTTATCCTGTTATAAAATAATTAACAATTTAATATCAATAACACATATTGTATATGTACATTTATATAACAAATGTGTCGCAACATATTTACTAGCCCACTAAATAAAATACGAAGTATTTACTTGTATAATAAATGCACACCTACATGGACATTTTTGGTCGCGCTATGTGTCTCCATGGCCTGGGTTTGGTTCAGGTCAAGTCAGGACTATCTTGGTACAACCGGGTCTTCTACAAATCAATAAATTAATTAATAAATAATTGAACCATTTATAGGGGTTAAGTTACAACTTGGCCTGGTTTTCCTAGTTAGGACACATTTATGGCTGGGTCTTCCTTGGCATGGCTAATACACTAGTCAAGGCACGCCACTACACTATTCGTGCCATGATTCCTAGTCGTCTGGTACTTCAAAACTTAACCCTGGCTAAAGGTCGTCTACCGTAATAATTAACGAAATAATTATTTATAAAATAAGTTTAAAATCACCATTTAAATCAAATCAATAAATAAAAAATATTAAAAAAAATTTCAGGAAGGGAAGCTACAATAATAAGCCAGAAATATAACATAAGTCATAAGTACACAACTAATCTCATCCACACAGAATAACAGTCCAAGAAGTAATCAAGTCCAATATGATAAATATAGCAAATGTCTAGCAGTAAAGGAATATAATAGTATAGGAAAAGATATCCCAAAACACAGAAAAGAGAAATAAAGTAAATAGTCAATTACAAGTCTACTTAAAAGAAAGGAAATAAAGTTGCAAGTCTAAGTAAGAGGAATCATGGATCATTTTTCTAATAGTGTAATTAAACCAATGGGGCCTACCGGTTATTTTTCTAACCCTATTAAGCACAAAAGAAAAGGATAAGATTTATGGTAGAAAGGGATTAAGGAAGATGCAATTCAAGGTAGTCGAGCGAGAGTTCAAAAATGGAGTCAAGAAAGGAGATCGAGCAGGTGGATGAGATCTTAGACACTAATCTTATATGCAGGCCAGTTCGGTACAGTAACGTAATCGAAATGGCAAACTCGACCTGCATGGGCCACCACAATAATATGTAACATCACAGTCCCAAAATACAGTAAAACCATGACAACTAATCTCATCCACAAATAAACCAAAAGCTTTTATAGAATTAAGTAAGAATTTACCTTTTGTACATGATGTTGGTTGGAGACAAATCTACTACCAACTAATAGAAGAAATAATACATAAACGAAAAAATAATTTGGCAAGAGTAGCATGGACGATCCAAGAGCCACAATCTTCGAAGGAATAGAGAAGATCCCGGCCTTGGCGAGAACACCTGCGAAAAGTCAAGAACACACACCTGAAGAAATCACTAGGTCCTCAGAGGGATGTAACAAGATATAGGAAGAATATGCCATAATACTGAATATAATCTGCTCAATAATAAGTCAATCGGATCATAACATGGTCCAACACTCCATCTTTGAATTAGTGTACCATCCCTCCAACCAAACAAGGACAGGAGATGGCACCTTAATCCACGATGAAGAATCTTTCCAAGCTATGAATCCAATATAGTATCCTGACCACAACAAGGTTCAGTATCTTCTCATCGAAGCAGTGAACCACATCTACAACCAAACAAGGATAAGGTATGGCAAACTAGGCTGTGACAAGTTACTGTTCCAAGCCACGATCAGGTAGTAGTACACAAACCAAAAGTACCTATACCTAACGGATAAGGTCACCTAACCACTCTAGGTGTAATGCAACTGAGAATAGTGCATGGTCGCATAACCTCCAAGTCAAGTCAAGATAAACAATACCTCAGTAGCGAGTCTAAATATTATATACTATTCTCAGTATCGAACGAGTCTATGGCATATAGTCTACCTATCGTTCCTCAGTAGCGAACGAGTCTACGATAGATAGGAAGGAGGTCAACGTCCAATTGTATTCTCCCCACCCAATGCCCTAACTCTAATAACTACTAGTCTTCTATCATATAATCCTAATAGTAGTTATAGCCTAACGCTCGTCCTTTATGTACTGCTGGCCAGTCGATACGCAATTATGAGATCTACATGTGATTTGTGACTCATGGAAAATAGGTGTTATTGCCAATGAATGCAGGTAGTCTCTCTACTCTAGGTCAAATATGCATATCGTAAAAAAAAGAAATAAAATTATGACTAACAATTACTTGTAATCAAATATAACTAAGAAACATGATTTTATATTACAGAAAAACAAATAATAATAACTAAATGCATGAAATAAGTGAGATAAACTAGATAAACAGTAGATGGTATTTGCCATTGATTGTAAAAGTACAGAACAATTATCGGAGGACTGAACTTAGACTCACAATACAAACTTGCTCGTACAAAGAAAGCCTAGGGACGAAAACCTAGGTACAGCAGTCTAAGTACGATTGTTTATTTTAGATTCTGGGGGGTGACGATAGAGGCTCGGGAAAGCGACGGCCGCTCTACCTTACTCCTTGGACGATCGGTACGCAGCCTTGACTCGGGGAAGATCTGCTTGGTCGTTGACGAAGAAATGCCTTCTTGCTCTCTCTCTGATTGCTCTCCTGGCTTCTCTCTCTCTGTGTATATTCTCTCTCTGACTATGGGGGAAGTCTCTCTGTGTATACGTATTCTTCTCTGGTTTTTTTTGTATATCTCTCTATATATTACAAGGGAATGGCACCTTGCTATTTATAATAGTGGGATGTGATCACTAGGGTTGCCAATGATTAGCTCTTGGAGATGGCGGCAGCCTGGGGATTGATTAATCCAGGCCGTTTCGTTTCTGATTGTGACGAATCAGAACCATTAAGGGTAGATTATACCAAATCCCCATTAGCAATTAATGCTGATTGGCATAAATCTTCCTTATAATGATTCTCTAATATCTGCGAATAAATCAAATTTATTCTCCTACCACGTGCCCCAGATCATTGGGATTCGACCCGATCTTGGATTGCCATAAATCTGGAAGATTGATCGGCTGAGGACATGTGTCCTGAGAGCCAATGGTGAGACTGGAACCGCATACAGATTGGGCCACATGAGATTTGGGCCGCATGAGATTTGGGCCGCATAAGACTTAGGACACGTGTCAGGGCTGTCTGGGCAGTGGCCCCCCTCCTTCAGACTTCAGAACCATATGATGAGCCGCATGAACCGCATAATGGTGTGTCTGCTTGAGCCGCATGGGCATGATCTTCTTGAGCCGCATAGGGATGATTTCACTCGAGCCGTATGGGACAGCTTCACTTCTGAACCGCATGGGAAGTCTTCACTTCGAGCCGCATAAGCACACCCACGTGGCAGGGCCACGTGGCATTTTGTTGCTCTCGGGGGATCGTGTCAGAGATTTCTTTCTCTTCCCTAGAGATTCATCATCATGACAGAGTCATAATTACCTGCTTTGGTGTCAGGTCTGTCAACTTTTCAGAGGGGTCAGCCGTCAAAGTAATTAATACAGCATGGATCGGAGGGGAGCACTGTCATGCCACATGTCTTCTGAGCCGCATGGAATACCTCCGGCCGTATAGCTCCTTATGCCGCATGACTCCCTGAGCCGCATGCGTTTTCTGAGCCGCATGGGTCTTTCTCTAGTATTTTCCATGCTTCTACAGGACCCCCTTCAAAGTTTTTAATTTACAAAATTGAAATACTTTGAATAAGAAGCATGGCTGGATATTCTTCTGGCCGCGCATGGATATCTTGGCCGCATGGAAAGTTCTGCCGCAGGGGCGTCTCAGTCGCATAGAAATTTCTGCCTCCCGACCATCTGAGTCGCATAGTTGCTATCAGCCGCATGGTCATTTGAACCGCATAAGCTCTTTGCCATGTTATTATGCCATGCATGTGGATCTTTCTGGGACAGGATCCAAGAGCTCAGTCTTTAAATGGCTGGTTTGGCTCAATAACCGAAGAGCTGATCGCGTTTGTACGAGGCGTCGGTCCACAGTTCTCCGTCATTAAATAGAAGGGCATTTGGACGGTCTTTTCTCTTAGACTATTCTTGACTCAGATTTTTGTCATATTTTCTTTCTCTGATCATCAGACAACAATGGCACCCAGGGCTTCTAAGGCTGTAAAGAAGGCTGTGGCGAGGAGTAAGAAATCGGCTTCGCCCTCGACTGTCGTGCCCCCCGTTCGTTTTGATGTTCATATTGCCATCGAAGGTAAGGATTTGGTAGTCGATTTGAAACCCTAGCAGAGCCTGCTTCACTGCATACTTCATGTACACGACTTTGACGTGAACTTCTCAAACTACATGGTCCGTATACGCGTCCCATGACTGAGCCGCATGAGACTTGTCTAAACGAGCCGCATGAATATTTCTGACTGTTTTCATTTTTTTTGTCTTTGGTTCTCGCAGTATCTCCACCGAATGTTGAGACTGCGGCGTCAGAGGAGCCGCAGCCTCCTGTCATCAGCCAGGGATCTTCCTCTGTTAAGGAGGAAGTGAAGAAAGAAGAACCTGCGCCTGAGGGGAACGGCAACTCTCCAAATATCGAGACTGTTGAGGGTGGCAGCGCTGGGAACCCTGTTTCTCCTATTCTGGACGAGGATGCTCTTCACTTGCATCCTTCATAAGTGAGATGGTTGAGGGAATGGTACATGCGCTCCTGTAACTAGGATGTAGGGGCTTCTCGTGGATGTTTGTCTGTAGTCTTTTATTTTGTTTCACCTTTCTTCTTGTCTTCATGAAGAACTCTTTTGACTTGCTTGCAATCGTGTGGATGTAACCGATTTCTGAATAAATGGAATATATATATTTGCTTCACTCTTTTGCTTTGTAATAATCCTCTTATTGGGACATTTTGCGTGGACCTATTATCCCTAACGTACCCTAGTTTTGGATACGGACAACAAGTTTAAAAAGAAAGGAACCAATCATACTGACTCAGAGGTGCTGAGGACATGGTGAGCATAAGGGTTTCTTTGACGGGGCCTTCCCATTCAGAGGTAATGAGGACATGACAGGAGTGAACTCGACGGAGGGTATTGGTGGTCAACAAAGGACATTTGTGGTCAACAGAGGACATTTATGGTCAACAGAGGACATTTGTGGGCTTATTATCCTTGGCGTACCCTGGTTTAGGATACGGATAATAAGACGAGAGAAAACCAACATACTTACTCAGAGGTAATGAGGACATGGCAAGTATGGGGGTTCTACCGCGGAATCTTCCTACTCAGAGGTAATGAGGACATGGCAGGAGTGGACTCAACGGAGGATATTTGTGGTCAACAGAGGACATTTGTGGACTTATTACCCTTAGCGTACCCTGATTCAGAGTACGGATAATAAGGCAAGAGAGAACCAACATACTTACTCAGAGGTAATGAGGACATGGTAAGTACGGAGGTTTTGCCGTGGAGTCTTCCTACTCAGAGGTAATGAGGACATGGCAGGAGTGGACTCAACGGACGATATTTGTGGACCTATTATCCTTGGCGTACTCTGGTTGTGGGTACAGATAATAGGTTGAAAGAGAATCGACATACTTACTCAGAGGTAATGAGGACATGGAAAGCATGAAGGTTTCTTCGACGGAGCCTTCCCACTCAGAAGTAATGAGGACATGGCAGGAGTGGGCTCAATGAAGAGGGGTACATAGAACGACTCAGAGGTAATGAGGACATGGAAGTTCTTATGTAGAGGGGTGATTTGTTTTTGGCGGAATCGAGACGACTCAGAGGTAACATCGACATGGTCGTTTTTTTGGGAATTGTGGATCTGTTACCCTTTTTGTGTACTGGGAGTATGGGTAGTGGATTATAAGGAAGGATCTCTTTCAGGAAGAAAGTTCAGAGGTACGGTTATACATGACTTTCTTCCAAAAGAGTGACCGGGATGTAAGTTCAGGGGTACCAGCGGGTACATAACTCGATAATCCATATATTTTGGAATCAAAGTGTAAGTTCAGAGGTACCAGCGGGTACATGACTTGGTAATTTGAGATGTTTTGTGGAAGGAAGAGGTGAATTCGGCGGGGTACCAGCGGTACATGACTCGAAGATCTGGAATATTGTGGATATGAGTTCAGCGATACCAGCGAGTACATGACTCGATGATACGGAGTATTGTGAAAGTGAGTTCAGCGGTACGGGAGGGTACATAACTTGGCAATCTGGGATGTTATGGAGACAGAATGTGAGTTCAGCGATACCGGAAGGCACATAACTCGACAATCTGGGAAATTGGGAGGCAAAATGTGAGTTCAGTGGTACCAAAAGGTACATAACTCACCAATTTGGGAAATTTGGGGCAGAATGTGAGTTCAGCAGTACCAGAGGGTACATAACTCAATCATCGGGAATTTTTTTTTGAGGATGTCGTTTCGGACGTAATACTTCTTCAGGAAGTTGCCGTTGATGGGCAACATGAGCAAATCTCAGTGTGAGCAGCCACATACTTAGCCAGCTCTGACTCTTCTTCGGCCACCCCCTGTGTAACTGCAGATTGAGAGGATGACTTGGGTAGCTTGATCATCAGGGGCTCTGTTGGTGGAGCCGAGCGTGGAGTTGTTGGCAAACTAGCGACTCCCAGTTTGGCACTTGATGCTGGGCGGGGAGTCGCTGGCTCGCTAGAAGCCCCAGACTTTGCATCGGAATGACGACTCTTCTTGGGAAGACGTATCGTCATTGGCTTGTCAGGAGGATTGAGCTTCTCGATTTGTGGCTGGCCGACTCTTGGCAGTCTGATTGTCAGTGGCTCCGTTGTAGGTCTCGGCACTTAGCCCAAGCTCGGCAGTCGGATTATTATCTGTTCTTCTTGCGCCGAGAGACTGATCGCGTCCTTACGCAGAGTGGCCGTAAGGGGTGCGGACTTGCCTGGTTTGCGGGCTTGGAGGTGGATCGTCAGGGGTTCTTCTGACCCTGCGGTCGCTTCGGTACTAGCTTGCTCATTTCCTTCATCAAGGTGCCTCTTCGACTTTCGTATAGGCAGGAGTCCGAGTAGTAGGATTCGAACCCTTTGAAGGGATCGATGTCAGCAAATTATGTCTTCACGAAGCTATGCTTGTCGACGTATTTGAAGCATTGGTGCAGTGGAAGGCACGATCATATAATCGTGTATCCAAGGGCGCCCTAAGAGGATGTTGTAAGAAGTGTGTGCATCTATGACGTAGCAGGTGACCTCGGATTGGAGATCGCCAATCTGACACTTCAGACGAATCTTCCCGATAGGGTAGCTCCTGCCCGAATTGAAACCGCTGATGGCGGTGCTTGTAGGTGTTAGGCGATACATTGGGATACGAAGATGATGTAGCAGGCCTTTCGGGATGATGCTTATGGAAGAGCCAGGATCAATGTGCATCTGATCCACCTTCACGTCGCCGATGTAGCCTGTGTAGTATAATGGGCGATCGTGTAGATTAGTCTTGATGAGCATGTCTTGTGGAGTGAAGACGATGTTGGGCATTGCTCCCGTACAGGCACTGTCTTGGAGGTCTGCAGGCTGATTTTCTCCGTGAGGTTGACCTGAGCCAGGTACGCGTCAGCATTTTGAAGTGCATCGCTCAAAGCTATGCGGACATCCTTCGAGAGCCTCAGGAGTTCATATAAGGACAATTTGGCCGGTGTATTGGCCAATTGTGCCAAGATGTCGAAGTTGTAGGGCCTCTCCAGCCCCTGAGATGTTTCCTTTCGGAGGGATTTGTCAAAGCGAGTCTCCTTCGGCCTAGGCTTGTCGGTCGTCGAAGGCTGAGCCGGTCCCGGAGCATCCGTGGTAGTGGGCGGATGATCATCAGTCTGTTTTCAGCCACAGGTTGAGATTGTGCCGGATCGAGTAACAACGGCCGTGACTTCCTCTTCATCTGCTGAGGTGGTACGGCGGGATCTGACTTTTCCACTTTTCTTTTAGAAGATGGAGTGGACTGAGTTACCTCGTAGACTAGGTCCGGATGGATCCACATAATTTCCCCTCGTGATGTGGTGAGGGGTACTAGACCAGCAGCTTGAGCAGGCAGAAGATTAGCAATCTCCATCATTGCCAGAGGGATGGGTATAACCCCGTCCTGGGTCTCTGTTGGAGGGAAGCTGCCGAATTGTACGGACACCATGTTGGCTGCCACAGTTACCTCCTCGAAATCGATGGCCAGAGTGTTCGAATCGATGAGGTTTTGGATATATCATTTCAGTTGGTAGCAGTCGTACATAGCATGGTGGACGAAGCGGTGGTAATGGCAGAACTTTGGGTTCTCCAGATCAGCCGGCCGAGGCTCCCGTCTTGGTGGAGGAAGCTGAATCCTATCTCCTTGTATGAGCATGTCCAAGATAGGCTTGATGTGACCGTCTTCAAAAGAGTAAGTGATTTGAGGCCATTGTTTGTCCGCAGGTTACGACTCAGGCTTCTGGGCTGTATCGGCCACCATCGCCTGCTTGCCTCTGTTGTCCCGGTTGTTGGAGGGGCTACCCCCATTGTCGTTGGTGGTGCTGGGACGCTTGCCCTTGTTCTCTCCCTCTGAGATATGTAATCCCAGTTGGCGAGCCTTCTTTAATCGTTCTTCGGCACTTGTAGCACTAATGATAAAAGCCTTCCAGTCCTTGAATTGACTCTCGCCCATCCAGAGACTGATTGTTGGGAGTAGTCTCTTTTGGCAAATTTCGATCAAGGAAGAGTCCGGGTTGCCAGATGATAATTTCATTGCGGTTTGACGAAACCACTTATGTAATTCCTCGTCAACTTTTTCTTCCTTGAATAACGTCCATGAGGGTAGACATCGTGACGTCCTGCCTACCTCATAGAACCTCTCCAAGAACAGGCGTTTGAAGCCAGCGAAGGAATGGATGCAATTGTCCGGCAGGTTGCGGTACCAATCGAAGGCGACTCCTTCCAATACCCCAATGAATAACTGCGTGAGGATAGCGTCATCATGGGGCAGATGGTCGGTAGTGACCTCAAAGTAAGTGATGTACCGACTTGCTGAAGTCTTGCCATCATATGGGTTGATATTGAACGGCTTATATCTTGGTGGAAAGGGAATATCCCTCCATTCAGCAGGATATGGTTGCCGTATCCTGAGGTCTTGAGAGTTTTCTCGGGCATGGAACATTGCTCGGAGCTCCTGAACCTCTCTTCTTACTTCTGGGCCTCATCTGTCGCGGTAGGGGCCGTTATCTCGGGAGGATTGTTGCCCGGGTTCGGTGCCGCTGAATTTGAATCTACGTTGATTGCGGGACCCGTACTTGTCTGGCCAGGTGTCACCCCCTGCAGATTAGGAAGCGCCGCTTTGATCTCATCTACAGACTTGACCAAGGCGTACAATATGGCCTCCAAAGTGTCGATGCGCTGGCGATCACCGGAACCGCCTTGATTGCTGTCTGTCATGAACACCGTCTTCACATGAGGAGTGACGGAAGGAGTGGTGGAGGATGTACCCTCCGAGTCGTACCCGTGCATCGAGAAATTATCAGGAATATAGGGATGTTCTCTTCAGGTTCGGACTCGGAAGGAACACTACCCCCAGTTTCGGAGCTTGCTTCGTCTAGGATGTCCTTGGGGACGTCGGTATCTGTTGTATCCGTCGGAGGATTTGCTTCCTCCAGTCCGTATTCCTGGAATATCAGATTGTCGTGGATGTTTGGAGGAGTGCTACCCCCAGTTTCGACGACCCCAATGTTGCGACGAACTTCCTACTGCAGCAGTTTCATCTTCGAACGGGTGTGTTGAATACTCCAGTGGAGGATAACCCTTTAGACGACGGTTTCTTAGCTGCAGTAGTTGACACCTTTGGGCTGGAGATGCTCGTTTTCTTTCCTCTTTCCTTGGCGAGAACTTTCTGTACGAACTTGCAGGAGACAACAGGAGGTGCCTCGTCTTCTGAGCTCGGGTGATGTAGTCTTTGGAAGACGGATGGCCGGTCTTCCGTCACCGCCGCGTTGCTGCAACAGCAGTTGACGATGATCTGGGTGCATTGATGTCCATGTGAGGGCTCTTTACACTCCGAAGCTCCTTCTCTTTCCTTGGTTTGTGGAGGATAACCTCACGCAGGTCAGAGGAACCACTTTGTCTGTTTGCCGTCGGGGGCTGAACTTGAGTGGTTTTATACAACTTCCCATCAGAGGCCCGCGTGATAATCAGCGGGACGCCCCGATAGACAGAGGTTGGGGCAGCCGTCTGGACTAGATGAGCCCGCGCTGCCCTAGACTTCCTTTTAGCACCTGTGGGTGCGTAATAGGAGGAGTCTAAGTCGAATACCACAGAGTCTGGATTATCATCCAGAGATAATCAGAGTCAGGACCGCATGAGAGCCGGTCGAAGACTGATCGAGAGAAGCGTGGAACGGATGCTATGCGGCTAGCATTGGGTACCGTGCAGGCTGTCTGCATGCGGCTGTCTTTTGTTGTAGGATGAGTCTTTATACGGCTAGGAGTCACGACCGTGCAGGCTGACCGCATGCGGTTGGCATCTGTGGCCGCATGGGTTTTCTACAAGCGATTGACTTTAATAGCCGTATGAGTCTCATCAGTGGGTTGGCAACTGTAGCCGCATAAGTTATGCGGCTGACAGATGTGGCCGCATGAGTTTTCTTTATGCGGTCGGCGGTTATAGCCGCATGGGCTTTCTCCCTGCGGCTAATACTCTTCTGCGGCTCGGATCGCGTAGAGTTCCTCTTTGCCCCTGCAAGTCCAGCATCATAGTGTTTTCTTCTGCCGGACTTGGGGACAGCAGAGTTGTCTACGATCTGAAGTGGGGCCGCAGGAGAGTCTTTCTTGCCATCTTGAGCAATAGAGAGCACCCCATCAAGGGCTTGCGGAGGAGCAAATGATTTTGGCCTCCACTCTTTGCGAGCCTTTATGGTGGGTGCGCTTCTGGACCGGGCCAGTGCTACCTTCAGAGAGCATCTCTTCGAACGCCTGTTGGTTGAAGCGTACGACCATCTTCTGTTGTGTAGAACCAAGCTTGGCTGCGTCCGATTGCGTCACCAACTCCTCAGCCGTAGAGAAGTTAGTCCCCAGCAGAGTCGCCATCGTATTTGCCATTGATTGTAAAAGTACAGAACAATTATCGGAGGACTGAACTTAGACTCACAATACAAACTCGCTCGTACAAAGAAAGCCTAGGGACGAAAACCTAGGTACAGCAGTCTAAGTACGATTGTTTATTTTAGATTCTGGGAGGTGACGATAGAGGCTCGGAAAAGCGACGGCCGCTCTGCCTTACTCCTTGGACGATCGGTACGCAGCCTTGACTCGGGAAAGATCTGCTTGGTCGTTGACGAAGAAATGCCTTCTTGCTCTCCTCTGATTGCTCTCCTGGCTTCTCTCTCTCTGTGTATATTCTCTCTCTGACTATGGGGGAAGTCTCTCTGTGTATACGTATTCTTCTCTGGGTTTTTTTGTATATCTCTATATATATTACAAGGGAATGGCACCTTGCTATTTATAATAGTGGGATGTGATCACTAGGGTTGCCAATGATTAGCTCTTGGAGATGGCGGCGGCCTGGGGATTGATCAATCCAGCCGTTCATTTCTGATTGTGACGAATCAGAACCATTAAGGATAGATTACCAAATCCCCATTAGCAATTAATGCTGATTGGCATAAATCTTCCTTATAATAATTCTCTAATATCTGCGAATAAATCAAATTTATTCTCCTGCCACGTGCCCCAGATCATTGGGATTCGACCCGATCTTGGATTGCCATAAATCTGGGAGATTGATCGGCTGAGGACACGTGTCCTGAGAGCCAATTGTGAGACTGGAACCGCATGCAGATTGGGCCGCATGAGATTTGGGCCGCATGAATTTTAGGCCGCATAAGACTTGGGACACGTGTCAGGGCTGTCTGGGCAGTGGCCCCCTCCTTCAGACTTCTGAACCATATGATGAGCCGCATGAACCGCATAATGGTGTGTCTGCTTGAGCCGCATGGGCATGATCTTCTTGAGCCGCATAGGGATGATTCCACTCGAGCCACATGGGACAGCTTCACTTCTGAACCGTATGGGAAGTCTTCACTTCGAGCCGCATAAGCACACCCACGTGGCAGGGCCACGTGGCATTTTGTTGCTCTTGGGGGATCGTGTCAGAGATTTCTTTCTCTTCCCTAGAGATTTATCATCATGACAGAGTCATAATTACCTGCTTTGGTGTCAGGTCTGTCAACTTTTCAGAGGGGTCAGCCGTCAAAGCAATTAATGCAGCATGGATCGGAGGGGAGCACTGTCACGCCACATGTCTTCTGAGCCGCATGGAATACCTGGCCGCGTAACTCCTTATGCCGCATGACTCCCTGAGCCGCATGCGTTTTCTGAGCCGCATGGGTCTTTCTCTAGTATTTTCCATGCTTCTACAGGTTAACTAACCAAGGGTCCAATAAATAGGCTAGTCCACTAAAAATGCAACCATTATTGTAATTAATTAAATAAATATACACAATATATAATAATGTAAAATAACAAAAATAAACCTATCTAGGATTATGATAGTGACAAATCCACCCTCCTTAAAAATAATTTTGTCCTTGAAATTAAAAGACGAAACTAGCACAAGAATGCAATCAAGACAAGAATAACAATACCTCAAGGCTTGAAGAGATAAAGGTATCGCTCGTGCATGTCGTCCTCCTCTCCTAAGTAGAATCACCCGGAGAGTGATGCCTTCTTGCGACGCGAACCAAAGGGATAACCTAGGTCCGGAGCACCTTCTCCTGATAATCTAGAATATCTATATGCTGCTCCGGATAGCTGAGAGTCGGCCCCACCTCTATCTTGGAGTGATCCAATACGTGACTAGGATCTGCCACATACTGTCTTAACTGTAACACGTAGAACACGTTGTGAACTCCCTCTAGTGTAGGCAGCAGGTCTAGTCGATAGGCCACTGCACCGACCCTCTCAAGAATGGTGAAAGGTCCGATGAATCACAGACTAAGCTTCCCGTCTCCACCAAAGCGAATCGTGTCCCGTGTCGAAGAAATCCTCAGGAACACCAGATTGCTAACCTATCACAAAATAAGACCTCAACACAAATTTTAGAGCAACAAGCACAATCTGAAAAACTAAAGCTATACCTCAAACTCTAAAGTTCTTCGGTGGCTATCGACCCAATGCCGTAGTCTGTCCTGTACCATTTGAAGTCTATCTCTAATCAGCTTGACCTTCTCTGCTGCATCCACAATCATCCGGGCCAAGAAGGATCTTTTACCAATATCGTCCCAAGACAAGGGAGTGTGACACCTCCGACCGTATAGAGCCTCAATTGGTGACATCTCTATACTGGCCTAGTAGCTAGTATTATAAGCAAACTCTACCAAATGGATATGGTCCTCCTAAGATCCTCTGAAATCTAGCACACAAGCACGAGGTATATCCTCAAGAGTGAATTATCCTTTCTGACTGCCCATCAGTCGAAGTGTGATGTGCGATACTGAACTTGAGCTGAGTTGCCAAGCTAGCCTGCAAACTCCTCCAAAAGTGAGAAGTGAAACGAGTATCCTGATCCCAGACTATGCTTGTAGGAACCCGGTGCAACCTGATGATCTGTCTCACATACATCTTAGCCATCTTCTCCGTAAACAAACCCACTTGAAAGGTAAAAAGTGGGCCGATATGGTCAACCTGTCAACCATGACCCAAATCGCATCTTTTTCCTCCTGGAGATCGTGTAAGTCCAGACACAAAATCTATGGTAATGTGTTCCCACTTCCACGCTAGAATGGGTAATGGATGAAGCAGAACACCTGGCCTCTACCTCTTTGCTTTCACCTACTAGCACACCAAGTATATAGATACAAACTGTGCCACCTCCCACTTTATGCCAGTTATTAGCACCAGGATGCATAGATTACTGAGAACGATGCACTTACTGAAGAACCTCCTCCCGCATCTCTCTACTAGGCACGCACAATCTAGTATCATACCTCAACGACCCATCCTTGGCAATATAGAAGTCATCTAACAATCCTGCCTGAACTTGCTTTCTGATGCTCCTCAGAGTCACATCAAATTGTGATGACTTAATCATATCCATCAACTCAGACCGAATTTGCAAACACCATATCTGCATCTCCATCCATGAACTACTACCTCAATACCCAAGCTATCTAGATCTGCCAATAAGTAACGGTCTACTGTCAAGTACATAGCTACCAAATACCTACTCAAAGCATCAGCAACTATGTTGGCCTTCCCTGGATTATATTGCAAGTAGATATCAAAGTCATTCATTAGATCTAACTACCGTCTCTGCCTCATGTTCAATTCATTCTAAGTGAACACGTACTTCAAGCTCTTGTGGTCTGTAAACATCTCTACATGCTCCGTACAGGTAATGCTTCCACAACTTCAGAGCAAAGATAATAGCAGCCAACTCCAGGTCAAGGGTCGGATAGTTTTTCTTATGAGGTCGTAATTACCTGGATGCATATGAATCATCTTCCCATGTTACTGAAGAACACAACCCAAGCCTTTTTCAGAGCATCACTATAGATAGTGAATCCACCTGATCCCGATGGCAATGTCAAGATAGGAGCTGTAGCCAACCTCTTCGTCAGCTCCTTGAAGGCATCCTGACACTCCCTGGACCACAAAACTCCACTTCCTTTCTGGTGAGTCGGGTTATCAGTTCTGCAATCCAGAAAAAGTCCTGTACGAACTTCCGATAAATGCCTGCCAGACCGAAGAGACTTCAAATCTCTGCAACTATTCTTGGTGTGGACCAAGACTCAACTTCTGCAATCTTTTTCAGGTCCACCGAGATCCCCTCCTTAGTCACAATATGACAAAAACTCTATTTGGTCCAGAAGAACTCGCACTTCGACAGCTTCCCGTACAACTACTTTCTTGAGGGCCTTTAGCATAATCCTCAGGTGCTCCTCGTGCTCCTCTGGCATCTTTGAATATATCAAAATATCATCAATAATACCACTACGAACTTGTAAAGGTATTAATGAAATATCATGTTCATCAAGTTCATGAACACCTTGGGGTATTAGTCAATCTAAACGATATCATGGTGAACTCGTACAGGCTATAACGAGTCTGAAAAGTCTTCGGAATGTCTTCTTTACCTTCACCCGATGGTACCCTGACCTCAGGTCTATCTTCAAAAATACTTTTGCGCCACTCAACTGATCAAATAAGTCATTAATCTTCGACAACGGATATTTATTCTTGATAGTGAGGTTATTCATGTTGGCCCATTGGCCATGGTCAAACCAGATTTTAATAATTGATCTAACCCTGTCTCGATATAAGGGCTACTTGGACGAACTGCGATAGCCTATGTCTGTTACCGTTTAAGACTTGGAGCTGTATTTATCGTCGAGTCTATATTTCAATTATCAATATACTTTTGTATTTTATTGAGTCTAGAAATACAATGTTAACCGTGTCGTACTGGCAAATAGGCTACCCAAGAAACGTTTTCAAAATACTATTTTATTTTAAAAACAAGCCTACTAACAAAAGCCTAAACTACTTCCTAACTACTTGGAAAATTTGAAAGCCCAAAACTTTGAGTTGCAAAACCCAAAAATCAACCTATTCTGGACTAGCAAAATTTTGGACGAATTTGCCACGAATTCGGCTCGAGTTCGGCTGCCCTGAACGTTGGATTTTAAACTCAGTCTTCTTGCAGTCATGGATGCAACGGCTATATGCCGAGATTCTCTCATAGAATTCGGTCCAAATTCTATCAAAATTCTTCCTTTGGAAATCATATAAATAATTTTAGTCGATTTGCCAGTGTGGTACGGTCTAGAAGTTCAGATTGATTGTAATCAAGAGGCTTGATAGAAGTGAGACACTTCACAATTGAAGTTGGTTGAGTACTTCGGATCAAAGCTCGCATTTGTAGAAGTTGTAAGGACTTCGGAAAACCTTGTGATTTTTCCATAGTGGATTTTAACTGGAAGCTAAAGTTCTTCCGACTGGATTAGTCCTCACAATAGGGTTACCAGTATACATTGCCGTCTTTGAGTTTGCTCTTTGTGCTTTACTTTTTCCTATCAGTGATATATTTCTGAGATTTTACTGCTAACATTTTTAATATCTAATATTCTGCTGCCTACTCTATTCACCCTATAGTATATCGTTTTATTTCGTTCCTACAATTGGTATCAGAGCAAATTATATAGGTAAAGTGAGGTAACATTATTATTATTTTCTTATTATAATTGTTGTTAATAAATAACTATATCATATATAGCATGTGTGAAATTCACATCTGTAAAACCTACTACCTGGATTTTAATTAATAAATGTGTTTTACTATATTTAAGTGGTTTGTAATTTTAGACTAGATATTATATTATTATTATTATTTATTATTATTATTTATTATTATTATTATTATTATTATATAGTCGGAATATGGAAAATAATTTAGTTTTATAAAGTTATATTAACTATTGATTGTATTTATTAGGTATTAATTGATTGACCCTTGGCTAGGGTTAACTAAAGCCTATTAGCTAAGCCCGTGGTTTTAGCCCATTTTCTGCCCGAACCCATTTACTATTTTCTTCACCCAAACCCGCTAACCCAAACCTAATAGACTAAACCTATTCAACCCCACTACCCCAGCCACCCGGCTACCCTGCACAAACCCTCCTCTTCCGGATCTGTAACGTATCTCTACGTGTAAATCAAAAGAGAAACTATTTCTCTCCCATAGAAACTCCAGAAGCTTTCACACCCTCCCACCTTAACAAACCTCTCCTAACTCTCCCCACACTCCTCTTCCAAATCCAATCACACCCCGACGCTCCCCACGATGCCCCGAACATTTCAACACCTCCCTCGAGGTGTTTCCGTCGCGCTCGACCGCCGCTCGACCGTCACCCGGCCATGCCCGATCGTGCCCAGCCACCGACCACCTATACGGCCGTCCCCTACGAGCCAGCCAGCCGGCGCCCCGTACGCCAGTCTAGTCGGCCACATGCCTCCCCGTATACGCCGTACGACCCCCACCCGTGTGCCCGTGCACCGCACGATCCCCGCTTACGTGCCCTACACGCGTGCATCTGCGTCTCATCATTTTGGTACAACCCCAAGGCCGAGGCAACCCTTCGGTTCTCCTTCTTCAACTTCCGGTAGGACTTTCTGTCAGAAGTTTTGTCCATTTTCATAGTAGAAATTAGATGGAAAACCTTATTACTGTCCGATCAGAATTGACAGAATAAAGCTCTGTCAATTTCGAGATAACTAGTTTCCTAATTTGTGTTTGTGAATTGTAACTAGATTAATTAATTAATGAATAACTGTTAGATTAATAGCTAGTAATAATTATGCCAGTATATAAACTGTAGGATTATATAATAATTATTTAGAGTAAATGTTTTACATGAAAGGGTTAATAAAGCGATTATTGAATAAGTGATTATCGTCGTAATCATGAAGTTCTAGATTTAAAAGTACTTATTAAATATGTTACGGTTAATTTTATGTAAATAAAATATTATTTTGTTTTAAAAATGTCTCATTACCAAAAAGGATATTTTTTTATATAAGTAACCTAACTAAAATATTAGTTTTATTTATTATAATAAAACCTGTTTATTATTTATTTTAAATAAAAGTAGTAATTTTCACGTTATTAAAATAAATAACTTTTATGTAAAAGATTGTTTTATTTAGTAGTTGCTTATTATGATATTACGTTTAAAAAAAATTAAAATAGTATTTAGCATCAATTATTTCTATATTCACAAATAACTATTAATTTTTCACGAACTTGTTATTAATTAAATTAACGATAATTCTATTTAAAAGAGAAGACAAGTTTTATTTATTTACTAAAAATGTATTTTTTTTCCTGTATTCTCATTTAGAGGTTCTCTAAAAATATTGTATAATTAAGTAATGGCTTTAAAATAATTATTAGTAATCTTAGAATCTAGATTAGTAATATGCTATTAATAAGTTGAATTATAGCAAACCTTAGACTGGTAACTAAGTCATATTTCACTAATGTAGGGTTCAGTTCCAAGACTTAGCTTGAATATTTTTTGTCGTCACCTGCAGCACCAGGAACCAAAGCAAGTTTCATATTATTCAAACTTGTATTTTAGTTGATAATTAAATGCATTGTATCATTAGACACATTGTATCGACAGTTGACTCAAGGGATCCCGCTCGGATCCAATTGATTGTTTGATTGACTCATTGACTCATTGACTTGGGATTGGGGAGTAGTGTTAGCACCTGTGGTCAAAGCCCCCTTATTGCCTCATTGTGGATAGCTGAAGCCCCTACCTCACTTGGGCTGAAGCCGGACCGTGTTCACTAGAACATATATTGCCTTCATCCCCAGCCGGCCACGGGATGCTACACACTCAAAACACTATTGCTAGTTGTAGATTGTATCATTATTTTTTCCAAAGACTTACTTCTTCATTGCCTATTTATTATTATTTAGAAAGATAAATTATGTTCGAAAACTGTTTCTTGCATCTTCATTATTTTATTAAATGCTAGAATTGATATATGTTCTTGCTCCACTTGACCAGAGACCAATATTTTAGGTGACTGCGACAATGAGGAGCTTGCCTTTAGTTCTTACTACGGACCCAACTTGGGTTTCGAGGAGATAGTTGAACCCGGGCAGGAAGCCCCAGAGTTCTAACTGCACTTGGTTGTTTAGCTCTTTCCTTGATTTTGAAGTTGTAACAAAAACAAGTTGTAATAACGTAATACTCTTCTGCTTGTGTGTTTACTTCCAGTTAGACAGTTGGTGCATTTTCAAATATTTAAATAAAATTTTTCCATTTTTGCAGTTAGAATGTTGTGCTTGAGTTACTACTGATTAATACAGCTTACTGCCGCCGTCTCACAACGGTACAGGCTGCGCATGATCCGACTGGACCCAGTATCTTAGGATTGAGTCGTGACAACATCTGAAGGCCAAGCCACAAACAGGCCCCCACTGTTTGACGGTACCAACTATACTAACTAGAAAATACGTATGAGTTTCTTTTTAAATCTCTAGATTTTGACTTATGGTCAATTGTATTTGATGGCTATAAAAAGCCTGCACGTGTTCTTATTGATGAAAATTTGGTTGAAAAAACACATGATAAGTATACTAATTCTGAAAAAAATCCAGTCTTGACGCACATGCTATTAATGCTTTATTTTGTGCTTTAGACATGACTGAATTCAATAGGGTGTCTACATGCATAACATCTCATGAGGTATAAAAACTTCTCAAAGTCACTCATGAAGGCACGACGTAAGTCAAAGAGTCCAAGATCAGTAGACTTACTCAAGAGTTTGAGGCGTTCAAGATGAAGTTGAACGAGTCCGTTACACAAATGTTCATAAAATTTCTAGATATTATAAATCCTTTGTCCTCCCTCGGCAAGGAATACAATAATCATGAGAAGATTCACAAGGTGCTGCGAGCTCTCACAAAGAACTGGATTTCGAAGGCTACAAAATCATTGAAGGGTACGACCTTACTACCATGTCACTTGAAAGACTCATAGGAAAGCTACTCATTCACGAGCTAGAACTTCAAGACTTTGAAGGTGCTGCACCAAAGGAAAAATCAATCGCCTTTAAAGCTCAACAACGAAGAACTGTCGAAGAAGACTCTGATGACAGCGACTGCGATACTGAGGATTAAGCTCTCCTAGTAAAGAAGTTCAAGAAGTTCATGAGGTTCAAATAAAGAATGAAGGAACATAACAGCAACAACAACAATAATGAAGAAGATCTAATCTGCTACGGTTGTAAGAAGAAAGGACACATCAAGAAGGACTGTCCGACAGCATCATTATCATCCAGGAAAGACAACAAATATAAAAAGAGTTACATGACGAAATCTACTTCCAGAAGATATTCTAACACAAGCATTTGGCATGAAAGTGAAGCCGTCGGTTCAGAAGATGAACAATCAGACGATGCTGCAAATGTATGCTTTATGGCATATGATCAAGTAAACTCAAACCCCATATTGTATACTTATGATGATTTTACCTTTGACTAGTTAGGTGAAGATTTTAATGACCGCTTAGATGACCACAAAAAACTGCTTGACAAATACCAAAACTCTAAGAAGGTACTCAAAAAGTACAAAGGTGAAATAGAAAGACCTACCGACTTACTAGCTGAGGTTAGAAATAATAAAAACCCAGGTAAAACTGGTGAGCTTTCTTTTGTCAAATTGCAACTACACAAGACTAAACGTTTATCCGAAGAAAAAGATAAGACAATTGCTAAACTTAACAAAAATTTACTCAAAGGGAAGAAGAGTCACTACTGTGCACTAATCAGAATTGATGCACTCACAACTGACTATAACATAATTTATGACACCTCCAAAAAAGTTGAAAATTAGGTTAGGAAAACAACCTAAAGTTGGTGCTTCCTACCCTAACACGTGTCCATTACCGAAACATTGGAACATGGTCAAATCCAATACTGTCGAACCAAACATAGTCAAACCTTTGCCCAAAAAGGCTAACCAATATTCATTATACTACGAGTATCCAACTATAACACCAAGACCTACCAATCATGCACAACACACTACACCTAACACTCAACATGTTAGATGTCACTATTGTGGCACCATTGGTCATATCTCACCAATATGTAGAGTAAGAAAATTAGTTGATTTAAATATATGTGCATGGATACCAAAGACTAACATATCCGAACCCTACAAGAAATAGGTACCAAAAGTTTTATCTATAAACTTCTTTGTAGGTGGAACATCATACTCATGCTAAGAGCAAGTGGATCCTCGACAGCAGTTGCTCACGGCACATGACTGGTGACGCTTCTCTATTCGTAATATTATCGAAAAAGAAAGAATGATACATCTCTTCGGTAACAACTAAAAAGGATAATAGTAGGTATCGGCAACATTGGTAAGGCTCCCTACCCTGTGATTAAAGATGTCTATCTAGTAACTGAGTTAAAACATAACCTACTCAGCATAAGCCATTTAGCTGACCATGGTTATGATATTAACTTTATCAAAGATAAATGTACTATAGTTGATAGCTCAACTAGTAGTACTATCTTTGAAGGTATTAGGGAAGCCAACATATATGTTTTTTATTTGTTGGAAGATGCTAACAATACAGGTAGATGCTTATTCGCCAAGAACAATAAAAGTCAACTATGGCACATGTGACTCGGACATACAAATATGGATACAATTTTAAGACTATCTACGAAAAAATTGGTACGAGGCTTACCCAAGAAGGATACGGTATGTAACGTATAAAAAGAACAAAGCTACCCAATCCATATTTAAATCCAAAAATGTTGTAAGTACTACTAGACCTCCACAATTACTGTATATGGATTTACTTGGGCCTAGTAGAATTGCTAGCCTAGGTGGTAAGTTATATGTATTTGTAATAGTAGATAATTTCTCTAGATATACATGGGTATATTTTTTCGCACGCAAGAATGATACAATATCTGAATTTGTCACGTTTTGTAAGAAAGTTCAAAATGAGAAAGGATTCATGATTACTCGTATTCGAAGTGATCATGCGACAAATTTGAGAATACAGAGTTTGAGCAATTATGTGACACACAAGAATATTTGTATGAGTTCTCCTGACCTAGGACTCCACAACAAAATAGAGTTATAGAACGTAAGAACAGAACTCTATTTGAAATGGCTAGAGTAATGTTGAACCAGTTTAGTCTATCCAAATATTTTTGGACAGAAGCTGTCAATACAGCCTGTTATATTCTCAATAGGGTTCTAATTCAACCTAAATTGAAGAAGACTCCCTATGAGTTATGGTTTGATAGAACACCCATAGTTTCTTATTTCAAAAATCTTTGGTTGTAAATATTTTATTCTTAATACGAAAGATAATTTGGATAAATTTGAAGAAAAGGCTGACGAGGGTATCTTTTTAGGTTATGCGACCAAAAATAAAGGATACCAAGTCTTCAATAAGAAGTCAATGACCATCGAAAATTAATGAATGTCACATTTGACGATTTAAACCAACAGACGATCAACGAAAATGATGATGAAGCCATCAGTACACCAAGCAAGACATCTGCAGAACCTGAAACCAGAACCAACTACCTTGAAAGTCTGCCAAAAAGAATAAAATGTGTGGTTGACCACCCCCCCTCCAAAGACTTGGTAATAGGTGAGATCACCCAGGGTGTAAGTACTCGTTCCTTTACTAGAGATATAACTTCTCGTGTTGCATTTATTTCACAGCTAGAACCTAAAATTATTGAAGAAGCGTGTAGTGATAACTATTGGTTAGATGCTATATAAGAGGAACTAAACCAATTTGGACAAAATCAAGTTGGAAAACTTGTTGCTAAGCACATTGATCATCTGGTCATTGGCACCCGCTGGGTATTCCGAAATAAATTAAATGAGAATGGTTTAGTCACTCGTAACAAGGCTCGACTCGTAGCTTAAGGATACAACCAAGAGGAAGGTATCGACTACGATGAGACCTATGCCCCTGTTGCGAGATTAGAATCCATTTGTATGTTATGTGTATTTACATATTTTTATAACTTTAAGCCTTTCAAATGGATTTAAAGAGTGTTTTTCTTAATGATTTCATAAAAGAAAAAGTTTTTGTAGCCACTACTAAAATCTGCTCCATTAGCGATGCTAGTATAACGTCGCTAAATTTTGTACATTAGCGACGTTTAATTGAAACGTAGCTAATAGTCGCTACTAGCGATGAAAATAGCGACATGACAATGACATATATTAGTTACAACGGGCTAATCGTCGCGAAACGTCGCTATGACGTCGCTAATAGCGACTAAATTTAGCGACGTTAGGATGAACGACGCTAAATTCTAATTAAATTAATTCCCCCCCCCCCGATTCATGTCCCTTATTTACTCTCTCACTCCCTCCCTCCGGCGCTCTCACTCTCTCCGGCGACTCTCACTCTCTCCGGCGACTCTCCTCCCTCTCTGGTACGTGACTCCCTTCTCTCTCTCTCTCTTTATTTTGGTTGTTGGTGGTTGGGGGGTACGGATGGCTCGGGGGGAGGGGCAAGGGGTACGGGTGGTTGGAGCGTGAGGAATGGTTGGGGGTGGCTGGAGGGGGGGGCAGGAGAGGTGAGGGCGGCGGGGTGGGGGCTGGAGGGAGGGGAGGGTTAGGGTTCGGGTTAGGGGGGGTGGGTGTGGGGGGGAGGGGCGGGGGGGTGAGGGTGGCTGGGGGTGAGAAGGGGGGCTAGGGGAAGGGAGGGTTATGTTTAGGGTTCGGGTTAGGGTTAGGGGTGGTTGGTGGGGGAGGGGAGCAGGGGGGTGAGGGGGGATGGGGAGGGGAGGGGGGGCTGGTGGGGGAGGGGTTAGGGATAGGGTTCGGGTTAGGATTAAGGGTGGTGTAGGGGGGAGGGGTGCGCGGGGGGGGGGGGGGGGGGGGGGGGGCTGGGTCAGGGGCACCGATAGTGCCGAAAAATCTGATAATTTAGTAATAATTATTTGTTTTCCGACACCGAAAAATCTGATACTCTGATTCGAAACCACCGATAGTGCCGATATTTGTAACAAGTAGTTTTGTTGGTTGGTTAATACCGTCGTCTATTTTCCTTGATCCCGATACTCATAGGAATGGTCCCGAGTCACGGTCGTACGTCGGGTTAGGACCTTCCTGTTGCTCGTAGGGTTGTGGGTCTGCTGCTCGGGGTGGGGCCCCGAGGGGGCTCGTAGTATATATGTATGTATGTAGTATGTAGTATATAGTATATTCGTTTCAGTTTAAAGTTTATTCATATTTGCAGATATCTAGAAATAGCTATATCCATGTATCTGTTAGACCGTTCGTGGATGTACAACCGCATTCGAGATGACAGGTACGGTGTGCAAGATGAATACATCGCCGAAGTAGAACAATTTCTCTAATTCATGAAGGCGTTTCCTCAATCCATGGACGGCATGGACATTAAGTGTCCGTGTGCAAAATATCGAAACATGAAGTTTCAACCAGAATTGGATGTGATGTATCACTTATACACAAAGGTTTCCTTCTGAATTACTACCAATGGACCGCACACGGAGAGCTTGTACCTTTAGTATTCCAAGCGGAGTCTTATGTGGAGCCTTATGTGGAGCCTTATGTTGAGCCTTATGTGGAGCCTTATATGAATGTCCACAACTGAACTGGTGTCGACAACGAGTACGTGAACATGGTCTTCGAAGCTGCGGGGCCTAGTTTCGATCCAGACAATCGTAACGCAGCTGAGGAGGCACCGAATGCCGATGCCGCAAAGTTTATGGAGTTGCTGGAGAATACAAGGACTCCTTTGTACCCTGGCTGTGAGGACCATTCACCATTAGAGGTGATCACTCGGCTCTTGAGCATAAAGTCTGACTTTAACATGTCGTAAGAATGCTACAATAGAGTGCTCGAGTTGATTACAGATATCTTGCCGGAGGGTGCCAAGTTACCGAAAGACTTCTACCGCTCTAAGATGATGGTGAGATCCCTCTGGATGGGATACGACAAGATCGATTAAAGTTAGAGCCTAACTAGGAGTACCAAAACCAAGTATACATATATTGAGAGAATATTAGAGATTTAATTTCAGCCATATGTAATATTCCCTTATAATTTGGCTTGGTCAAACATCTAACCAAAATAGGAAACCTATTAATAATAGTATGATTTGGAGAACCAAATCATATCCAAATTAGATCAAACCAAATACCATGCCCTAATAGTATAAATACAAACCAACCCTAATCTTTTTCTCTTCATAACCACTCACTACTCCACAAATCCCCCCAAACCGAGCGGCCACCACTCCAAACCGGAAACCCTAGCCGACCCCCTTTCTTCACAAAATATAATTTCTCCTCGATTTCTCCGCCAACCACCACCACTTGGACGTCCCTCTAATATCCCCTTCCACCCTAGCAACTGTAGAAACAACCTTACGGCCGTTAGAGGGGTGCACGACGCGCTACTTGGGCCAAAACTCCATCGAATCAAAATCTGAAATGTCACAGCAGGTTAGTCAACTTGTAGATGATGTTTTATCCACTTTTTCTCATTTGTTTCTCCTCAAACCAAATCTGTGAGTTACCTTTGTATGTCTACTCCAACCTATGATCGCTGGATCTCCTTTCCAAGCGGTTTGCCCGTGGCGTTGATTCTATGACAAGGTATCCAGAACTGATAAATTATGTTGCAGGCCAATTTTTGCCTATCTAAGTTCAGTTTTTAACCTTTTAATATTTTATTCAGAATCTAGACGTTGATACCTTTCCAATGCATATCTGAAAGTTAGGTTTCGCATCCATTTGCTATTTTTAAAAATTTATGACATTTGTCGTATCACCAAACTCCGAAAAATTCTGTTTTTCTTGTGCCCAAAAGTGCCAAAACTCCATGAATCTATATAAAATTCAAGTTGTGCAAAGTCTAACATTATAAGTACTATTTTAACTAATTTCTAAAAAATTTACAGAATTTATTAATTTTATTTAATCGTTGTTTCGGGGCTAAATTAATGGGTCGATTTGAGAAAGTCATGTGTGGCATTGACATAAGACCTCTTGTGAAAGGGTTTTACTATTAAAAATAGTATTATAGCAATAGATGCAGTGTCGTAACAACGTTACAGCAAGTAGGAGGCGTAGATACTCATATAATTTATATATGGTGTGTTTATATAGAATATTAAATATAGTGTATTATTAAAGGTAAGCTTGGGAGGATCGACAAGGACACCAGAGTTGGACAGGCTTACTCGAAGACATCAGTTATAACATTTGGAGACTGTTGTACGAGTTGACCGTTCGTGGCTCATTGAGTGGTTTGTAGTTCAATTTCTCAGCTCAGGAAAGCAGGTGAGTACATTCCCTAATATTTTCATTATCTTGATATCTACTATATCCGATTCAGTTGTAGTATTTTACTTGATTCTCGACACGATGGTACACGGACTAGTATACGTCGGATCCTGTCATGAGATGTCATTCCTGAGTTATTTGGTATACTAGTACAATGTTCGATCTTATTTCTTGTACTTGTATAGACACCGATTCTTAAGGGGATTTGCTACCCTCTTAGAGAATCCCGTGCCATGACGTGTTATGTCCGGATCCATATACTATTCAGGGGATAGGGAGTTATTAGTAGTTATGTGATCATTATCCCTACTTGTTTATTACCTGTGCATAGCTCCACCCTCACCACACGTAGGGTGTAGCCTGACCTTATACTACTTTTGTATAGCTTTCCATTTTGGTCGGCCTGATCCCTATACTATTATACTACTTATACATAGCCGGTCAAATGGAACAACCTGATCTTGACCCAAGCCGATCACATAACGCTATAATATCTCATGGCACTTTCTTTTATGATTACATTCATACCTCAGTTTACTTTCCACTGTTTATATTCCAGTTTTATCTTATATCTCACACATGGCATAATATCCAGTTCTCCTGTACTGTTTACTTTCAGTCTTGATAATTCATCTTGTATTTCATTATAACTGTCTCTTATAGTATTTGTCAATTCACATGGAACTGCTGTTAGCATTTGTACTTGCTCATATCCTGACAGGATAACCTCCATTATTTTTTAGAGAATTTAGATGCAGATTTGTCGACCTACTACGGGTTTGGCTTAAATGGAGCCTACGACCAAGACCAGCCTTTGGACCCGGTGCTCGTAGAGGACGCACCGCCAGTAGTGACCTAGTTACCTAGATTTGTCTTGATTACATTCCAGTTTGATACATTGAGACTTGTAGTATTTATTTTGGGATATTATTTTATGCCTTAGATTCTGAACTTGTGATGGTGGCTCGGCACTATTTCAGACTATTTACTTCATCTTATCTTTATCTTTATCATCGTGCTTATCTCCCTTAGATTATGTGATTGAGTTGTGGTCATATTCCTCCGTGCGGAGATAACAGATTATATTATTGTGTCTTAGATTCTATATATTCTAGATGACCTTTACAGCGTTCTACCGTCAATACTGCGGCGTAGGCTGGACGTACCCACGTGCTCGTGCCCCTAAACAGGGTGCAGGTCGTGACAATTGCTGTCAGAACGGATGCATGCTTTACTATAAAGATCACAAGGATGCAGAAGTGTGTGGATTCTGTGGTGCTGAACGCTACAAGCCAACTGCTGCAGGCAAGTCTAGAAGACCGACTGCTTCAATACACTACTTGCCGTTGACGCCGCAGTTGCAGAGGTTGTTCATGGTGAAAGAGACTGCCGAAAATATGAGTTGGGACAAGCGACAAAAGACCGAAGGAGTGTTGGATCACCCATCTGATGGAGAAGCGTGGAAGCACTTCGATCGAGCATATCCTAATTTTGCTTCTGATGCACGTAATGTAAGGTTGGGGCTCTGCTCTGATGGTTTTACCCTATTTGGTCTTTCAGGCTCACAATATTCATGCTGGCCGGCAATCCTCAATCCGTACAACTTACTGCCTTGGATGTGCATGAAGACACCTTACATATTCTTAACTATTATCATCCCCAATCCGAAAAACCCAAAGAGGAACATCGACGTGTTCTTAACTATTAAAACTCTAGCCAATGGAGTAATTTATCAAGTAAAGACCAGGCCAAGTTACTGCGTAAATGGCTTCAGGTTTAAGTCAACAAATGCTCGAATAAGAGACGACTTCTTGGATTTGGATTCTATGAAGAATAGCTGTTTGAGCATAAAATCTTCAAACTACAAGACGTCGACTGTCACGCCCCGCTCCCGTAGGAGCGATCGTCCTCGCTAAGGCGTGATCGTACGAGCCTAGATTGCACTCGTGCAAGGCGGGTTCCATAACGGCCGATTTCATCGGCTGCGACGGGGTCGTCGCACAGAAGTCCCGAGCAAAGACATTGAATAACAGCAGCGGAATTTAGAAAGCAAACGCAAGTCATTGCAAAATACTCTTTTATTGATATTGAAATAAAGGTTACAATGGGGCGCAAGGCCAAGATTACAAGTCTCTCAAGCTCACTCAATGCTCACTCATCTCACATTACAAGTCACTCAGCTCTCTCTCATCTCTCAATACAAGTCTTAAGCCAGCGGAAGCTTCGGAAGGCGACGTCCATACATTATGTCCTGTATAAGTCTTGACTCCATGCGGCCGCACGCTTCGAATCGCCAAGGAAGTTCGTGCCTCGACGCATCCAAGCGAGCTCCGCGCCACGAGCTTCTACCTATGCCTGCATATGGAAACTATGTGGGTGTCAGTACTCAACTATACTGGTGGAATGAGCTCCTCGCCCACCCATACAAATCCAACACGTTTGATTTACTTTTGTGCAACATAGTCCCCTTTATGATTGTCTTCTACTCTTGCCTTAGGATCCGTTTAGGACCGACGCCTTAGCTTATTTGTGTCTCTAGACCATCCCGTGCTTGTAACATCAACGTTAACCTATCAAGTCGTATTTGTCTTAAGGCCTAAAATCTGAGACGCAACTACGCGGTAGTATCCAATTTCCTTATGACCGTGCTACAAATCCTTTGTGCGGCGTCTCGCAACTATGTGCGACTCAACCACATTGTCGCCTCGCGGCCCGTGCTACTTTAATCACCTACTGACCCAATTAAGACTTCTGGGCTAAGTGCCACTTGACCAACTTTGCCTTGCGGTATTTCCTGACTTAAACTCAAGACAAATCAAACCAACTTATGCAACTTATATGCCGACAACTCAAGACTCGACGCCATATCTCGTGCCGAAGCACGACACCTATGTTGATGCCAAATCATAGGCCCAAACATTCCTTGTGTTCTAACTTGTACACACACCTTCGACTTGACTCCTTGATATAGTGCACTCATGACTCGACTCAGTCCAAAGGCACACTCACGGATTGCCGCCCGTGCCGACTCATCTATATGAACTTGGTCACTGACTCCCAGAGCCATTGTGGACTCCCTTTTAGCCGAGTATAGGATGGACCGGTTCGGGTAGCTAGCCCTAATAAGCGTCCACCGAATACTTTGCCCCAGGCCCAGCTATTTTAGACTCCCAGAGCCATTTTTGTTTCCTTAGGCCGCATCGGTTCCGTGGCGCCACGGGTTGTCGTACGGGGAAACTCTACCTTGTCGACAAGTTGTCCATGACCATGCAAGACTCGACTCAAACTGACGTCTCACACAGTCAATCTACTTCTAATGTTACCATCTCTTTCAGGGCTAAGTTCAATACTTCTCATATTTGAGACCTTGCCTCGATGACCCAGTCGCGAGCATTCTTCTTTCTTGCCTCAACGACCCAGTCGCGAGCATTATTCTTTCTTGCCTCAACGACCCAGTCGTGAGCATTCTTCTTTCTTTCCCTATCATTTCACTCAACTCATGAACAACTATTGAAACACTTTCCAAACTCAATAAATCAACCGTGGCCCGTGCCTTAAAATACTAAGTCCGTGCCATCGTGTCTGCTACTACTCCTGATAGCTTAACGTAACTTGCCTAACTTACTTTGCAACAACTTGACGAGCAAAGGCTGCGTCAAGCCTTACATCGTAGGAACGTACCGTACACACGTTCGACTTTGAACAACCAAGCTATTTGGGGGTACTTAGACTTATGCCACAAGCCGCGCAATACAACTTAACCCGTCGGGTGAGCAAAGGCCATGCCACGCCTTGGGTAATGAGACCGTGCATGCTTTGAAGTATTTATGCGGGCGATGCCTATGAATTTGGCTAACTCTTAGCTTGTGGCGAACACCAACTTTTCCTTCTCCCAAGCCACGGGACGAAGGACCGAGCGTCATTTTCAAAGCAGCCGTGCACCAACTCTAAGACGATCGTTGGACCTTTCCGTATTCTAACTCAATTCGACCCGTCAGGATTATTCTCTTATCTATGTTGATTCGTCTCTTTATTATCAAGCCTACTTGTGCAAGTTGAAAACATACGATTTATTATGTGAAGGCAAAGATGAGGCGAGTTCACCAAAACTACCCCACCTGAGCGAGCGGTCGCCTCGACCGAGCGATGCCTCCGAGTAGCCGTTGCAAGGTTAAGTCCGAACACCGTCGGCATTTCGATTCTTCCGATTGACTGAGCGGGATGGGGCACTACATCATACACCACTCAGAAAAGTTTTGTCCTCGAAACTAGCTGAGTATACTTAACGTCTTATCACTTAATCAACATTTACGGACTCTCGCACACACTACTCCTATGCATTTTCTCAATCTGAGCCACGCTCGTGCTACTATCTTTCCTTCGATACGATTTCAAAATCTTTGACACTTTTCCATTCCTCAAGTCTCACTTGAATTCAACATATCACTTAGTTGGATCATGTATATATTTTAGGCGTCCCAAAATATGTATTTCAGCCAAGCCTCGGGATAGAGAATCCCCCATCACCACTCGAGTCGGATCGTGCACATATTCGGGCGTCCCTGATATACGTGCATGTCAACCGAGACTCGCGAGTGGTGCCTCCACAAATCCTACCACTTCGCACTCGAACTTCTGCCTAACCGCTAGGCTATGACTTTCCGTCAGTATTGGAATCATAGTTTCCAACCAACAATATCAACACTGACCCCATCCTAAGGTCAAACCAAATTGATAGTACGGGGTTTTCTATCCAAACTCGCATCACTCCAATTTCTAAACTTCGAGCATAGATTGCCTACGCACATCCCAACATTTGTCGTACGGGGTCCGAGTCGTTCAGCAAAGCCATCCTACGATAACTCACGTTTCAACCAATTCCTTGACATCTCAATATCGCTCCTTCAACAAACCATCTTCGTATAGTCTATCTCTTCAAACACGTTCGACATAATCCGTCTATCACTCCTTCTCGAATCAAACACGCTATGACACAAATTATCGCTAACCAAAATTTTACATTCCATATTCCCTAAGTCATCTATTCCAATTCACGCAATCGATCACAAGGTCGTCTGACTTAACAATATGTTGCGTCCCGATCTCACGCGTCAGTCTATCCACGGTAGGCATGAATCACCATGCACGCTCCCGCGGGATAATCATCCTCATCGGGACGTAACTCTTGTTCGAGTCTATACTAATTCATTTTCGATGCGTGGATTGGACCTACTCAATCCTCAAGTTTATTTCATTCATCAATCGCAAGTCCTAACATCCTCAAATTTTCCTTCGCATCAAATCGACAAGTCGAGACAATCAAAAGTTGCCACATCCTGATTTTTTCGAGTTCGATCATTCCCGTGACATGAATCACCATGTCAGCGCTCAGCGGAATGATCATCCCAAATCCGACGCAATGCATGTACGAGGCTAAAGATGCACTCGTGCAAGACAAGATCGTCGACGTTGTGGCTATCAACGTAACCATCAAGGCACGATCATTTTCGTCCAACATTCATCTTAATCAAAATCCTAAGTATTGCATCCAACCGAACAATAACACTTGCACGATCGTCATTCGCCGAGTCAGAGTACCCCCGAGTTATCGCATATCGATCTTTGATACGCCTCAATACCATCGACGATATGCGTAACTTGACGATCTTCCTTTGCAACCAAATTTCGAGTCGTACGAATGATGCTATCGTCCGACTGGATAATCTCTCAACATTCAAATTCAAGTTCGATCATTATCCATCGAATCATTCACACATTAATTTCCTCAAACCCGAGTTCATGTATTGTTCATCCGTCTATCTTAATTCATCGACCAATGTATTTCCTCAATTTACGTCTTCCTTTGCTAACTCAAATTATCGAGCAACATTCAATCCAATCCTTAGAGTCATTCGCGTAACTTCAAAATCAAACCTTTCATACACGCTATCTACATGTCGTGCTAACTTTCGTATATGATCCGTATCAATTTCCTCGATCAAGTTATCCATTCGCTACACGTTAACTTTTCCTCAATTCGATTTCTCCTACTCAATCGTTTTCGCGTTTCATACTCGCACAATCCTCAATCCCGTGCACGTTCCGTACGTGTCATTTCTAATTTGTTCGAATCCACTTATCAAACTGCATGACACACACTCACTCAATCTAAGGCTTTGAATATGTGCGATGCTTGCTGATAGACTCATCGACACCCCGAATCCTCAATCGATCGATCGACATCCCTGAGGCTATCGCATACACCACTCAAGGATGAAGTCATTAAACAAATCCTCAACTTATCATTCGATTCACAATTCTATCTCCTCGAATTTCCGTTCGAACAGTTCCTTAAATTTTAAGCACGCTCACTTATATCGCATCGACGATTACATCGTCGTTCGATAGCACCCCTATCGATAATCATCCCATTTACTCAATCAAGTCTAACTCATTCTTGTCCAACACAATTCGAATCCTGTACTCGACTCCTCTAAGGTCGACGCAAATCCTTGGTGTATATGCCCAGCCCGACTTAGCCTACCGTGCTTACGCAAACCATCTTTTTGTTTCTTGTCAAAAACTGTTCTCCGGTATTTTGCAAAATAGTTAGACTTATTGTATAGACATCCCATGGGACATTTGAGAGAGAGCGCACCAACGATATCAACTTGCGAAAGCATAATTCAGAGTTTGCAAAATAACGGAGTTAAAGAATTCGATCGATAGTCCAAGGACGTAAAGCCGTGCTCTGATACCATTATGTCACGCCCCGCTCCCGTAGAAGCGATCCTCCTCGCTAAGGCGTGATGCCGCACGAGCCTAGATTGCGCTCGTGCAAGGGGGTTCCATAACGGCCGATTTCAGCGGCAGCGACGGGGTCGTCGCACAAAAGTTCCGAGCAGAGATATTGAATAATAGCAGCGGAATTTAGAAAGCAAACGCAAGTCATTGCAAAACACTCTTTTATTGATATTGAAACAAAGGTTACAATGGGGCACAAGGCCAAGATTACAAGTCTTTCAAGCTCACTCAATGCTCACTCATCTCATATTACAAGTCACTCAGCTCTCTCTCTCTCAATACAAGTCTTAAGCCAGCGGAAGCTTCGGAAGGCGACGTCTATACATTATGTCCTATATAAGTCTTGACTCCATGTGACCGCATGCTTCGAATCGCCAAAGAACTCCGTGCCTCGATGCATCCAAGCGAGCTCCGCGCCACGAGCTTCTACCTGTGCCTGCACATGGAAACTATGGGTGTCAGTACTCAACTGTACTGGTGGAATGAGCTTCTCGCCCACCCATACAAAACTAACACGTTTGATTTACTTTTGTGCAACATAGTCTCCTTTATGATTATCTTTCTACTCTTGCCTTAGGATCAGTTTTAGGAGCGACGCCTTGGCCTATTTGTGTCTCTAGACCATCTCGTGCTTGCAACATCAATGTTAACCTATCAACTCGTGTTTGCCTTATGGCCCAAAATTAGAGACGCAACTACGCGGTAGTACCCAATTTCCATATGACCGTGCTACAAATCCTTTGTGCCGCACCTCACAACTATGTGCGACTCAACCATATCGCCGTCTCGCGGCCCGTGCTACTTTGATCACCAACTGACCCAATCAAGACTTCTGGGCTAAGTGCTACTTGACCAACTTTGCCTTGCGGTGTTTCCTGAATTAAACTCAAGACAACTCAAACCAACTTATGCAACTTATATGCCGACAACTCAAGACTCGACGCCACATCTCGTGCCGAAGCACGACGCCTATGTTGATGCCAAATCTTAAGCCCAACATTCCTTATGTTCTAACTTGTACACACACCTTCGACTTGACTCCTTGATATAGTGCACTCATGACTCGACTCAGTCTAAAGGCACACTCGCGGATTGCCGCCCGTGCCGACTCATCTATATAAACTTGGTCACTGACTCCCAGAGCCATTGTGGACTCCCTTTTAGCTGAATATAGGATGGACCGGTTCGGGTAGCTAGCCCTAATGAGCGTCCACCGAATACTTTGCCCCAGGCCCAGCTATTTTAGACTCCCAGAGCCATTTTTGTTTCCTTAGGCCGCATCGGTTTCGTAGCGCCACGGGTTGCCGTACGAGGAAACTCTACCTTGTCGACATGTTGTCCATGACCATGCAAGACTCGACTCAAACTGACGTCTCACACAGTCAATCTACTTCTAATGTTACCATCTCTTTCAGAACCAAGTTTAATACTTCTCACATTTGAGACCTTGCCTCGACGATCCAGTCGCGAGCATTCTTCTTTCTTGCCTCGACGACCAGTCGCGAGCATTTTTTTTCTTGCCTCAGCGACCCAGTCGTGAGCATTCTTCTTTCTTGCCCTATCATTTCACTCAACTCACGAACAACTATTGAAACACTTTCCAAACTCAATAAATCAACCATGGCCGTGCCTTAAAACTAAGTCCGTGCCATCGTGTCTGCTACTACTCCTGATAACTTAACGTAACTTGCCTAACTTACTTTGCAACAACTTGACGAGCAAAGGCTGCGTCAAGCCTTGCGTTGTGGGAACGTGCCGTGCACGCGTTCGACTTTGAACAACCAAGCTATTTGGGGTACCTAGACTTATGCCACAAGCCACACAATACAACTTAACCCGTCGGGCGAGCAGAGGCCATACCACGCCTTGGGCAATGAGACCGTGCATGCTTTATGAAGTATTTATGCGGGCGACGCCTATGAATTTGGCTAACTCTTAGCTTGTGGCGAACACCAACTTTTCCTTCTCCCAAGCCACGGTACGAAGGATCGAGTGTCATTTTCAAAGCACGCTGTGCACCAACTCTAAGACGATCGTTGGACCTTTCTATATTCTAACTCAATTCGACCCGTCGGGATTATTCCCTTATCTATGTTGATTCGTCTCTTTTATTATCAAGCCTACTTGTGCAAGTTGAAAATATGCGATTTATTATGTGAAGGCAAAGATTAGGCGAGTTCACCGAAACTACCCCACCTGAGCGAGCGGTCGCCTCGACCGAACGATGCCTCCGAGTAGCCGTTTCAAGGCTAAGTTCGAACACCGTCGGCGTTTCGATTCCTCCGATTGACTGAGCGGGATACATCGACCCAGGCAATGACTTCTTTGGCATCTTACGGGAGATTATGAAACTGGCATACAATTATGCTATAGAGCCTTGTAAGATCGTCTTGTTCAGATGTGACTGGTTCGATCTGATCCAAGGTCGAGGTTGGAGAGTTGACAAACATAGTCTTGTTGACATAAATTATTGCCGTCGATATCAAGCTTATGTGCCGTTTGTTCTAGCAAGCCAGGCTCAACTAGTTTACTTTACCAGCCATCCAAAACGAGGAGCCAGAAGATCATATTGGTGGACAGTCTATAAGACTAAAGCTCGGAATACCTTCGATGTCGACGAGATAGCTTATCAGGAAGACGAACAACCTCTTATTAAATTATCGATGTGGACTCAACGAAAGTTTCTCATGACATGTTTCATCAATTGGAAGAGGTAGAAGTATCAGAAGACGAAGTTGATAGAAGTGAAGAGTAAGAGGAAGAGGAAGAGGAATCGGAACAAGATGAATTTTCCGAAGAGGAAATATGTTTAATTTTCAGATGTAATATGGTTTACTTTTGTTATTTTTCAGATGTAGTATGGTTTACTTTTATATTTTCAGATGTGTTTGGTTTACTTCTGTATTTTTTCAGATATGGCTCGACGTGGATCCTTTGGTTCCGGTGCTGGTAGGAGTCGACGAGGCCGACAGTCTCCATCTACCACTCCTTCTACCGACTCCTCATCCCCCCGTACTCTAGTATACTCTAGCGGTCTAGTCGTCGGCAGTATCTCCATACCCGCTCTAGCAGTTCCAGGCTAGGGCCTTCTTCTACGCAGCCAGTACCGTCGAGTATTCCAGAGGCCGGCCCCACTGCTGAGGAGCAGGTCGAGGCCCGCGCCGAGGGCGATGGCGAGGCCCATGCCGATGGCGAGGCCGAGGCCGAGGCTGAGGGGTAGCGGGCAGGGGCAGGGGTAGGGACAGGGAGGGCAGGGGGGCAGGGACAGGCTGCAGCTCCCATTTGAGACAGATCCTCCGTGTCGCCTAGAGGGGGATCTGAGGTTGGAGATTTGGGCATGTACTCAGACCAGGCGGTAAGTAAAATTATTGTATTTAATTTGTTTAAATTTATTATAAACTTGTTTAATAAATTTTTTATTTCTATTTTATAGGTATTATCCCTCCTCCGTACACCGGTCGCTGGGTACATTCCTGCGACAGAACTACGGGGGGCCCTGGATCAATTAGAGGGATGTCCCGGCCGACTAGAAGGCCTTCTGGTCTGATTACTTCGCGGTACGTAAAAGTTTATTTCCTTTTAACATTTAGTATGTTATGTTATAACTTACGTACTTCTATGATTTTTTTAACGGACTACTACTTCTTCCCTCCCTACCACGTCGTTGCTGTCGAGTCTATTTTTTCCAGCATCGCCAACAAGCTCATTAGAGACGCGATCCTCGACCGAAAGGATCACGAGCGTCGGGGAGAGCCTATTCAGTGTTGGATCTCTGCCGCTGACTGGGCGGCAATGAAGAGGAGATTCGATGAGGGAACCTACAAGGAGAAGTCTGCGAAGTCTAAAAGAGCACGACAGACGGGATCGCAGTGGTGTGGTGGATCACGGTCCATCATGGATTTCTTCACTCATATGGTACATATCTTGCCGTATACCCATAATTAATACTTTATAGTAATATATTCTTTCAACTTATCTGACAAATCATATAATAAGTTCGTAACATGTTGAATCGAGAGAGGACCCGAATATGGTGACCTTGTTCCTCGCCACGCATACGAAGGGGGAGTGGTTCATTGACGACAAGGTCCGGGACACGTACGTAAGTTTTACTTAATGCTAGTTTGTTAATATTAATTTTTAGTTACGTACAGAATTCATATAGATGTTATTTCTAGGCCGAGTTTTTGAAGTTTTACTTAATGCTAGTTCATTAATATTAATTTTTAGTTACGTAGAGAATTCATATAGATGTTATTTCTAGGCCGAGTTTTTGAGGCTTAGGAAGGCCGAGACGACACGGTCAGAGAAAGCTGGTGCTAGCACTTTCCAGCAGCCCTCAGCCGCCACAGTTCAGTCAGATGACAAGCTGTGGATGAGGGCCGTTGGTGGCATGCATAGGGATACGTACTATGGTACGGGCTCCTATGGTGCCTTCATTGCGTCACAGGCCTCTACGACCGCCACTAGTGTGCCCAGACCCACACAGACTGAGGAGTCGCCTCTCCACCAGCAAAGTGTCGATGCGCAGATCGCAGCTCTACGTGACGAGATCATGTAAAGGATGGTGGCACCGCATATAGATGATTCTGCGCTCATCTCACGCTTTGAGAGACTTGAAGAGACGACTGAGGCGCTGCAATAGATGACCCGCGCTACGCAGGAGACTACGCAGCGGTTGGTTGAGCAGATGGAGCAGTTCCACGAGATGGCTACGGAGCGACCGTCTGCTGGTACGTCGGGAGCATCGTCTACATCCGACGGTGCACGGAGGACACGCTCGTCCAACTATTGTCACCGGAGGAGTATCAGACAATCCTGGCGTTGCGATGACAGTCATCTGGTAGCGCTCCTCCTCCAGCTCCGGCTCCAGACGATCAGTAGTTTTGTTTTTTGCATTTTTGGACTTTGTACTTTATATTTTTTTACTTTGTATGTATTTGGGGATGTTGACTTTGTTCGTTGAGGATATTGACTTTGTACGTATTTGAGGATATTGACTTTGTTCGTTGAGGATATTATTGACTTTGTTCGTTGAGGATATTATTTTTCTTTATATTTTTGTCTATTTTGGAATGTATTGTGCGTGCCGGTGTTGAGTGTTCCACCGAGGGGGTCGGCGAACCCAGGGATTGGATTCTGTATTTTGGATTTTGGATTATGTATTTTGGCTCAAGCTCTATCTCCATTTGCATTATGGAATCTGTTTTTTATATATTTTTTAACTTAGCCACGTTTTTAGCGACGTTAATAAGCGTTGCTAAACTTTAGCGACGTTAATGAATGTCGCTAAATACGTTGCTAAATTGCTGACATATCACCACGTGGAACCGAATCTGATGTCAGCACATCGTCGCCAAAACGTCGCTAATGTGTCGCTAAACGGCGACTACACAATAACGTCGCTAATTAGCGACCACGTGAGAACATCGCAAATAACGTCGCAAATTAGCGACGTTAACAACGTCGCTAATTAACGTCGCCATAGCGATGTTTTGCAACATTTTTCCGATTAGCGACACACTTTTTTTCGTCGTTTATATAACGTCGCTAGAAACATCGCTAAAAAAAATTAGCGACGTTTTAACTGGGTTTAGCGACGTTTGTGAACGTCGCTAATTCGACAGATTCTGATAGTGAGCTCAACCTCCAGGTTTCACTAATTTCAAAAATCCTGATTACATATTCAAGTTGAAGAAATCTTTTACGGTTTGAAACAAGCCCCTTATACTTGGTTCGACTGTCTAAGCTCTTTTCTACTTGATAATGGTTTTTCAAAAGGCAAGGGTGACACTATACTGTTTATAAAGCCTTCAAATGGAAATCTTCTTTTAATACAAATTTACGTTGATGATATTATCTTTAGATCTGCTGATGAATCTCTCTGTAAAGAATTCTATAAGTATATGTAGAATGAGTTTGATATGGGTATAATGGGAAAACTCAAATTCTTCCTTGGACTGTAAATCAAACAAACCCACAATGGGACGTTCATCAACCAAGCCAAGTACAAAAGATTTGCTAAAGAATTTCATCCGGAATCGGTCAAACCCCTTAGCACTCCAATGGAAACTTTAACCAAGTTTGATGTAGATGAACAAGGTAAACCTATCGACATACGTGAGTATCGAGGTATGATTGGTAGTTTACTTTATTTAACTGCTAATCGCCCCGATATAATGTTTATTGTTTGCTTGTGTACAAGATTTCAAGCTAACCCTAAGGAATCACACCTGTACACAGTTAAGCGTATATTCTAATACCTTAAGAGCACTTCTTATATTGGTTTATGGTATCCCAAAACCATGTCCTTTGACCTAACCGGTTACTCGGATGCTAATTTTGCTGGATGCAAAGTGGATAGAAAAAGTACAAGTGGCACATGTCATTTCCTACGTAAGGCTCTAGTCTCTTGGTTTAGCAAAAAGCAAAATTTTGTTGTATTATCGACTACCATCCAAGTATATCATCGCAGGACGTTGTGCACAAATTTTGTGGATAAAGCAAACCCTAAAAGACTTTGATTTACACTACACACACATACCTATTTTTTGTGACAATACTAGCACTATAAATTGGACTATGAATCATGTATGTCACTCTCGCACTAAGCACATTGAAATTTGACATCACTTTCTTAGAGATCATCAAGAAAATGGAGACATCAATCTAGAAATGTAGACATAGAGAAACAATTGGATGACATCTTTACAAAACCCTTAGTGGAAAACAGATTCAATTATTTACGTCGAGAATTAGAAATTTATATGTCAATAATATTAATTAATTTTATTTTATTAATATTTTTTAATATACAAAATTATTTTTGAGACAAGCCTACAAAGGGTCTATCTGTCACCACGACTATGGCCAAAGTGAAGCGGTACTTAAGTGTCCCTCCGGTGGACCTCCATTAGCTGGGACAGTACCCCTACAGCTATCTGAGACAGTCGCTGCATAACAAAATTTAATTCATAAAATAATTTTAATTATAATAATTAAAATTTAAAATTACTAATTTTGGAATTGAATAATTGAAACAGAATGATAAATTCAAAGTAACATTTTTAGATTTTGTACAAAATGGCATCAACAAAGTTCATGGCGAACTTGGTCTGAATTCGGTAGGCGTTGGGTTTATACAGAATCTGAAAGGCCCCACTTTTTATTATCGTCTCCTTCCTCCTCAGACAGCAGCATCAACAACTGCAAAAACCCTCCAAAACCCTAGTTTTTTGAACCTTGATTTCTTTCTACTCCTTTGGAATTTTGTATTGAAATATTAGATTTGGGCATGGAATCTCCTCCTCTTCCACATACTCTAATCTAAGAAGGTATAATTTCCTCTATCTTTCCATCTCTCAATTTTTTAAATTCATAGAAACTTTCTATTTTCATTAAAAAAAAATTATGCCTAGAGTTAACAATCCTTTCAAGAGAAAGAAGACGGCTAGTGATATGGCCTCGTCTTCTGATCCCACCCTTGGATCTCTCTTTTGCCTGTCCAAACAAACGACGGGGCGTTCAATGAATTTTTTTAAATTCTAGAACAATCGTTACTATGGTATGCGAATTTTTTATTCATAATTTTTGCCCCGGCACGCCGATCGAATGGACGATCTTTCCGTCACATAAACCTTATTTTGAAGCTTTAAGATTGTATGCTCTTGTTACACATTCGTTTCTATTGCCACCAATGCAATTAGGTTATTTTACTACAATTTTACTCTTGTTGATGATGACTATTGTAACGTCCCAGTCCCAAAATACGTAGGACTAGGAACGTAGACATGACAGCCGTATAATAAATATACGTAAGCTATAAAATGCAGTAGAACCATGACTAATCTCATCCACACAATAAATGAATAAAAGATATTATATAATGATAATGAATTATCTTGATACAATATGTTGGGTGGAGATACATCCACTGCCAACAAAATAAAAGGAAGAGGCATATGATACACAAAAGAAATGACGAAGGTAGCAAGATAGGTCCAAGACTCGTCATCTTCGAATAATGGAGAAGACCATGACCTCGGCTAGAATACCTGTGGAAGACATGAACACACCGGGGGAGATAACCAGGTCCTCAGAGGAACGTAACAAGACACATAATATCATACCAATATAACTGAATATAAATTGCTCAAATAAATAAGTCAATTGAATTATAACATGGTCCAATACACACCATTGAACTAGCGTACCCTCCTTCCAACCAAACAAGGACAGGAGATGGTAAACTAATTCACGATGACGTATCTTTCCATGCTATGAATCTAATATGGTATCCGGGCCCCAACAAGGTTCAATACCTTTTTATCGAGAGTAGTAAGCCACACCTACAACCAAATAAGGACAAGGGGTGGCGAACTAATCTGCGACAAGTTATTGTTCCAAGCCACGGTCAGATACAAGTACCCAAACCAAGAGTACTCATACCTAACGGATAAGGGTGCCTAACCATTCTAAGTGAAATATAGTTAAGAACAATCCTTCCTACGCATGGGCCCTGGCTAAAATAGGATCGGCATGGTCCCCCCTTGGGGCACCAGATGCCCAATCAATAAGAGCATAACGTTCCGCAGAACGCCAGTGGCCGTCAGTAATCAATGGGTCATCAACCCCGTATTTCCAGCGGAGCATCCGGGTCACAAGGGAAAGTGCATAGTAGCCCATACGCTAAGGAATTGTCCTCCCCGCCCAATGCCTACTATGTTGTATCCACAACAGAAAACCTCTATAACCGCTAAGTCAAACTAGCATGTAATTCTATTAGCGGTTAATCCTATCGTACGGCTTATACGTACTGGTGGCCAGCCAATCACGTACGTCAGTATTCTACATGCGACACACAACTTCGTGGTACAACGTATCAAGGCCAATGAATGCAACATGCAATGTGGTCCCTTAAATCTAGGTTTAATATGTAAGAAAAATAATACATAGCAAAAAATAACTGAACAGTAAGTTCTAACAAGTTATGCCATGTATCACAGTTTATTTTACATTAAGAAAATAATGAATAATGCATGAATTATGAGCTAAAAAAATAAACAGCAAATGGCAAGGTGTCTTGCCTAGTAGGACGCCTGGTGTGCTGCGATATCAAGGTGG